>MU160594.1:24495-69619 GCA_015888305.1 Antheraea pernyi | reverse complement strand
TACATGGTGGTTGCGACCCAGTCAGGCTGTAAAACCCTACCACCCCGCTATCACCATTGCCTCGTTCGTTATTCAGCAGGGTGCACACGTGCAGGTGAGGTTGGCTCGGGTGTCTCAAGTCTTAGATGTTATTTGACACCCCTTACACCTCAAATATATTCTATTACTTATTCCTGCAACAATTTTTTTCAAAAAAATCTAAAAAGTACAGTCACGTTAGATTTACATTCTTATTATATGTATATAGAGTTTTTTTATTTTTTTTATTATTATATATGTAGATAATTTAAGAATAATTTTAATTAATTACAGAAAATAAATAGAATTCAGTCAAAGATGGTAATAACATTTTTGCTATATGCTATAATGACTTATTAACACCCAGTTTCCAATCTATCTAGTCCGTGATCTTAATGGAACTTGTAGAAGTAAACTGCCGACAGAAGTTAACTCAAACCAATGAAATAAATTCTCTTTTGAATTTTCATGTTAATTATAGTGTGAATGACAATATTTAAATTTTCGAATTTGTATATTGACATTATTCACATTGGTGTGGTTTTTGTATCTATTGGTACGTCGAGCAATAATTATATATATTTTTATAAAATCTATTAATCGTTTAAACGTATGATGAACTGCAAAATATCAACATTACATGTACACATGCGTCGCTAGTCTGACGCAAACTGCGTAAGCGCAATACGGCCGGTCATGCTTACGTAGCATGTCATGACGAGAAATAATAAGTTTATCTCCTGCCAAAAAAGCCGTTCAACGCGCCTAAAGAAGCTTCCACTTCAATCATTGTAAGTTAGATGAATCAACGTTGGAGTCGAATTAACTTTAAATAAACAAACGAATGAACGCGGCGATTTATGCGTCTTTATTTATCCTATTCGCCCCTACTTTGAGTAGTGGGGAGTATGACCCGCCCCTTGATTCATTCAGCAGTGTATATTTATTATTATTGTTATATTTTTGTATCTCCATTTGTTCCAAAATATCTAGTTGCAAACCTTTTTCACATATGTGTAGAATTTCGTATGTATTATTATCCGAAAGTTTATGTTACGAGTCAATAAGATGTTTCGCGAAATGTGACCTCTCCGATTGTTCATGTCGAAACGCTGATGTTCTACATATGTTGATTAATTGATTTGCTTTTTGTTGCAGTTAGACGTAGTAGTGTTCAATCCATTCCAAGCGGAAGTGCAATGTAGCGTCCACTATAATATTTAATGATGCATTTCCGCAAAGTAAAGCCTTCTTCAATCAAATTTTTTGATATCGTCTCCTTATTGAGTAAAACAAGTCATTTGATATGTTATTCCTATTTATTTAGCTCTATTGAAATCCTCTGTTACTTTAACATTAATAATATTATAATTATGATAATAGCGTAAGTAATACCTACTAATCCGCTTAGAAACCACATAACCTACTCAGAAATGAACATTTATTGTCATCGTAAATCGACCCTTCCTATTATTGAAGTTAATTAAACTATAACCTATGTTACCCGGGCCATAACAACGAATCGATTGACAGCTTAGTCTTCAAAATCGGATTAAGTGCTTGGGCAGTGTATCTACATACGTAGGTAAAAACATACATACATACATAGATTGCTAAAATTATCACCCTCCCTTTTGGCTTCGCCGTAGTCGGGTAAAAAAAGAGGAAGACGTCCTATATGATCAGAAGGAAATTGAATTAAACCTAAAATGTATTGCTCAATGTCACATAAAGGAAACTACAAAAAAAGAGAAATACCTTTATTTCGTTTTAAATAAGTGATTTGTTTGTTTCGTTAGTAATTTTTATACAAAAAGATGTTTCAAATAAAAGAGAATGCGTACCGGAATGTGTGTGTGCAAATAACATGAAAATCCCCTCAACGTTTAACCAATAAAGCTGTAAATCGGCTCGCGCACACCGCACGATTCGATTTCAGGCGGAGGCTGATGTTTCCCTAGCCTACGGGCTTAAAGTCAGTATATCGTGCGGGATCATCAAAATACGCGAACCGCATACCGCTTAACATATAAAATTCGTTTGAAATATACCCTGATATCCCTTTTTTTACAGATGCGTGCCTGATGAGAAAATGTTAAGAAGAACGTTGAAACAAATCGAAAATTCTTTATTCAATTTAGGCCCTAAAAACTACCATAAACTACTAAACAAAACTACCAGCTATCCGGAAAATAACCCAGTCATCGAGAAGAACCGGTAAGAAACTCGATCTGGTATATCTTTTGAACATATTTAAAATACATTACACGTTACAGTCGTTTTTATTGTATGTAATTAGATCTCAATTCCAGACGTCACCATCGTTCACATATTGATTCACTTACCTTATACATAGCCGTTTGAGACCAAAAGCAGCTCGACGTGGTACTTATATTCCAGTAAATCGCTTTGTTTTGGGACTTTGTTAAACATTCCCTATGTTAAAATATTATACTTTCTAGAGACACTCCAACATACATTGTTATTTATTACTGTACGAAAAAAAAACATAAAAACATTATTATTAGACAGCGTATAACATTAAATACCTCGGAATGTCACATGAACTTTTATGCCAGCTTCAATGATAAAAAAAGAAAACACTGATAATTTATGGCACAAATTGACAATTGGAATGTACACAAAATGCAACCATCATGGATTTTTCAGTAACACAAATTACAGCACCAAACACGTTGCAAGTGTATGGCTTTTATGCTACTACCTAAATTCTTTCACCACAGTGTACTCAAGATCACCAATCACCAATTTTTAAGATTTAAATTAGATTGTTATATCAACTTTATCACATAGAGCGGTCAAGAATTACGCTTATGTTCTAGATTAATAAATAACATACAAAGTAACATTCGGCTTGTGTATTTTTGAATTGATAATAGTAAGATAAAACTTCCTTTTATGCACTCACATAAGGAATATGAATTTTGACTGTTCTACATTTATCATTCTCAACTTTGCGAGTCAGCGCAGTAAATCCCAACATCTCTTAACACCGAATGCATCGTTTTGTTCTCTATTAAACATATCAATCTATTCAATACTTTTTTTCATCGTGATTTTTCACTGTACAGAACATTTAATATAAAATACATCTTATTCAGTTACAACTCTGTGAAGCTATTTCATAGATACATATAAAATTCCAGAATAAGAAGTCATCGCATTTATAAACTGGAAAAAGGACATTGAATCGTAAATGTTTTACGTAAAAACATGGAAGAGAAAGGAGAAGGCAAACCGTAAACAAATGAACATTTCGCTCGACGATTTTTTTGCACATTTTTTCGGCAATTCCACTCTCCCCGGTAAGCTTTTGGAATCCATGAAAGAACGCGAATAGAAAAACTGTATGTTATTATTGAGCTCGGATTAAGTACTTGGTAATGGTTGAATGCGAATTGTAGGGGCACCGACAGACTGGTAGGAAGGCAACGTGGAAGCGTGTAGGTCGCTAATGATGTTGTTTGCATACTGACGGGAGTGCGAGTGGCGCGTCAAATTTGTTTAACATTTTATCTCTGCACAATGCACTTTATATATAACCAATGTAACATTTAGTTAATCACATACAACTGTATAAAAATAATTTGATTTTTAAGATTATAATACATTATAATACATTCTTGATAATACATAATGTCATAGTATTAAGAATAAAGTAATAGTATTATTTTTTGCTGAAATAAGTGAGTACCGAATAACACATATTTAAATCTCATATATTCATTATTAATTAAGCTTCGAGAACGTCCTTCGCATGTGTTATAGATATAAGCGGCAATCGTTTAAACATTATTTATCTGCATGAAATCATTAATTACGTGTAATTACAAATTAAGTTACATTATTATTATTCTAGCTATAGCCGCTATAAGATTTTAACTAACTTTAAGCTACCTCTTCTTGGGGCCGCCGCCTGTCAATATGGTGACACCTCTCGCTCTCGTACGTCACCGGCCCGCGGTTATGCGGGGTGAGGTGGAAACGATGTGAGGTGAGGCGACGACGTTCCCCAGCGGTGGGTGGGCGTAGAACTCTCGAAGGTGGTAGTGAAAGCGCCAGTAGTCCGACTCGGTGACGATAGTCGGATGCCGGTGATGTCCTGAAGGGGTCTCGTTAATGTGCAATAATGCACGAGCCAGCTGATGAAGGTGGTAGATTTCGAAGCGGAGGTCGGGGTGGTCGCAAGAAAACACCATGGTTCTCGTGTAATGTCCACGTCCCCGAGTCAACAGAGCATTACTATTGACGATCTATGAAGACTGCTCGATGTTACTATTCAATGTTATCGCAATGAACTGTGCGATTAAACTACTCGATGTTACTCTGATGACTTGTGCAATCGAACTACGACGTTATCTCAATGAGATGTTCAATCAGGCTACGATGGAGTACCGCGCTAAACGTGCTTATAAGCAAACCCGGGCCGGAGATGACACCGTTAGGCGGCGCGGCTCTAGTTCATTTCTGTTGGCTCGGTTATCGCGTTTCTATTTATATACTCAAAAATTTACATGTTATATATATCTTACATATGAAGAAAGTTATCTCTATATTAAGTGCCGTTTTGCACTAAACTTTATAATTCTATAATATAATATAACTCTATAATAATCTTATTATATAAACCTTAGCTTATATTCATATGTGATTTACATATATTTCCATTGTGTTATTTACATCTATCTGTATAGGGCATAATCTCTATATGTATAATATTCAATATTAAATAATTAGTCAATATTACGTTCGTGATTAGGAATTTATCCCGACACATATCACTATTTCGTCAGTGATATGTTATTCGCTGTTAAACTTTAATTTCCATTCATATTTTATTTAATATTGATTGATAATAAAATTACAAATTTATTAACTTTCGGCAACTTTCAAGTATTGTTTGTACAATTGCTTGTGCAATTACCATTTAAGAGAAAGCCGGACTATATTACTTTATTCTAAGTCAAAATCCACCGCCTTGTCTGTAGGAATTTGTATTTTTAACATTACAAAGGAGAGCCGGTATATGACTTGTCCTTGTCCATATAATTATTAAATCGGCGAAAACCTTGATTCCCACGAGCCGGCCATAGTCGGCACCTTCGTTAAATGTTATGTACCTCTATAACCATTACGTTTGTAAGGTTTGTCTATATTAAATTATACGATCTTCCATATTTACTGTTCTATGCGATCGTATAATTATTGCTACGTAATCTATAATTCAATAGTATATAACGTGTGTAATTCTATCACATTCTTCCTACGAATGTTTCCATATACACACGTTATATATTCCATACGGTGTAATTTTACAGAGATTTATCTATAAGTCACCCTATACTAACACACATTCTATACAATCCATAATTCAGTAATTCTATGCATGCATAAGTCACTATTTCTCTATTAATATACATGATTCTATTAATAACTCGCATATTCTATAAATCCCTAATTCGATAATTCAATACACACATGATTCTATATATCTATAATACATTAATTCTACATATTATTCAACTTATGAACGTCAAAAAAAAAACCTAAAAACGAATGAATGAATTCTTTATTGCACTTTTGATTTGTACACTGGCGAGCTTAATGCCATGAGGCACTGTCTTCCAGCTAAGGTATTGATGATTGATGTTAAGCAAAAACTTTTGTAGGTAGTGCCAATATAATTCCATATTTTGTAATATAAGTTGTTTTATCCATTATTTTTTACCGTTAGGTGTATAATTCTTGTATCATTATTCTATTCATGTACTACTATCTTATAATTCATGCTATGTAGTATCGCGAATTATGTTGTGATATATATCTATATCGGACATAACATACCTACAGTCCTATATTCAATTTATATATATATTCTATTATACTCGCATGAATTATCATGGATGGCATGGATAATTCATGCGAGTATAATAGAATATATATATAAATTGAATATAGGACTGTAGGCAAACGAACAGGTGGGCCACCTGGTGTTAAGTGATCACCACCATCCATAGACACTTGCAACACCAGGGGAGCCGCAAGTGCGTTGCGAGCCTGTGTTTGGGGGGTGGAAAGGGGGAAGAGGAGGAGGGAGAAGGGAGGGGGAGAGGGGAGATGGGCATCCGGCGCTCTCACTGACCGAACGAAACGCAACAATGCAAGCACTCTTACTTCACGTCGGTTTTCTGTGAGAGGGTGGCTTCAGCGTGGCTCTACCACCTAGAATATATGTTCTCTATAAAATATCACTAAATCTACGTATAAAATTATGTGTAAGCTACTTATCGTGTGCGTCGCCAACACCTCTTTTAAAGTTTTCTTTTAATTGTATGTTTGCCAACCAATCTTCTAGATTATTACTTCTATTGTCAAGTAGGTAATAATATTACAAGTGTCTTGCGATAATCTCAACGTTCAAGATGGTGGCTCCCTTGTTAGAACTTTCCATGGAGTTTTTGTGACATCTCAGAATTCATGCTCCGTTGTATTATTTCCCATCCACTTCACTTATGCACGATAAATAATCTATATTACGTAAAATGCTACCAATATTACAAAATATACAGTGAAATAACACAACATTATGAATAAACCATAAGAGTCACTACAGGTCAGACTAAGATCCTGCTAAAAACTTCCCTCTTTTATGATTCCTCATTATTGTTTAGCCCTCGTGAAAAAGCTTAATGATATATAGCCTAGATAATATTCTGCAAGTTTTTCTATGTCGGATATTAAACAAGCGGACAAACAGCGGCGCTATAATTTTATTTAAATGTAAACATTAATATGAGTAATAACTCTCTGTTATTGGATCAACGTCATAACTTTCAAACTTGTAGGACCAAATATGATTCAATATAGTACTCTATATATAAAATTAATTTAGTATAATTTCCAGGATCTAGACCCACTGTCACTTCTTAATTAGTGAAGTGAAACATACGAATCGATAACCGCAGCAATATATTCTTATGTTAACCGAAATAAGTAGCAAGAATCGACCTAAGATACAATTTATGCAGCAGAACTTAACAATAAACACTATGCATAGGCATAAGCCTGTAGAGTGGAGAGCGTATCGACAGGGTAACTGGTGATTGTTCGTGCGGCGGTGCCGTTGGCGGCGTGCCAAACAACTTGACACCCACCCGGCCGATACAGCCACCTCTCTCTACTCGACTAATGCTACTCACCTAAATATATAATATCGACTATAGGAAATTATTTCGCCAGTAATATTAACAAAAACCATTATATTTACTCGACTCTGCAAATGGAGAGTAATGTTGTCCGAGATTTGATTTGATTTATAATGTTATTTATGTGGAAGTGACAGAGGATTTCAATAGAACTAAATGAATAGGAATATCTAACATATCAAATGACTTGTTTTACTCAATAACATGATAATACCAAACAACACCTACCTTGTTACTTATCTTTTAGTTTTCTGTACTCGGAGTACAGTTTCTTAAACTTTTCATTTTATTTTAATATTATTTTTCTATAAGAATATTGAAACCAATAAATTGACTCATTAGCTTAAAAATAAAATCATAGCACTTACGTTTACACCGTAGTGTAATAATTATGAAACAAAAACCTATCAAGAAAAAATAAAATGGATAAATGAGGTATAATGATGGTTTAGTTAACCATTTATTTATTATGTTAATTGAATTTGAAAATGTTTATTTATATTACATAGAGTCATTCGTGTCAAGTGTGCGCACATTTGTAAATAACAGCTCAGCACGCATAATATATAAGAATAAGGAATATAATCGAACTATATTAAAACTAACTAATAACTATATAACATGTGTGTATGTATAATTTTTGACACACTCCATTAAAGATTGATGTATTTCAATATACCTTATATGTTGCTATTAATAGATTTCTCTATGTGGTTTTACAGTCAAGTTTTCTTATTTCGCTCTATCTACAATTGTACTTATTTTTATAAAACAAATATATACTGTTCCGAGTAAGTTAAAATGACTTTGAGTAGGGGGTATATTCTACGCTAGAACTCACTACGTATAATTTTCTGAAATACGAGGCAATAATGAACAACTGTGCTCGTAAATCGTTACATACAGCGCGCAACTGCTATAAAGATATTTCTTTATAATTCAGCCTAAACTCAACTGCAAGCCTTTATAAGGCAACTAAAACAATTGCTGAAACATATTAGTTTCTGAATTATTTATTTAGAGCAATATAAACATTTCATGAGTCTATAAAAACCTCCAACCTGTCTGTTTATTCTGTCATGAGCAGTGTACAACCAACTTGAAAAGGTGCAGTATGTACTTTAAAATACGTACAATTAGTACGAAATACATTCACTGATTTAAAACAGAAAACATTAATTTTAACAAGAAATGAGCACACGATAAAAGTGAAAACTTATAAATAGCTAAATGCCTATCAAAATTATATTTAACTACCACAATACGCATACTTAAAATATTAAACTGATTATATATAAAACATACATAATAGTATTTTATTATTATAGTACGTAATAATAAAAGTGTATATTTTATTACACAGTTGTTTGATGCCGACCGGAGCCGAGTACACACGATTCAGCGTCATCGAACCAAGCGTGATAATACGCATTTGACTACTGTTTAATGTGCCCTTGTCACACAGTAAACGCATTTGATAACGACTGGAGCAGAATGCACACGATACAGCGTCACTAACTTTCACTGTTTAACGTGCCCTCGTTCCAAAAAATAAAAGCTACTAACACAATTCTTATCATAAACGAGTACATACTATAAAATAACCACAATATAATTGTATAAATTGATCTCATAAATTTATTAGCGCGAACAATTTAACTTGTGCCATAAAATTCCGTACTCGTAGAGAGTATGTATTAACCGGCATGTTTCCCGCGAGGCAACGCTATTACCGATCGATTATCGAATTTATCGATAGCTGGAAGCGGTACTCGCACCGCTACACTATATTCTATATATGTTACAATAGTTTATGTCTTTTTAAGCTTAAAAAAAACGTAAAAATACTCGAGTATTAAAATATTCAAAAGGTTTTTGGCGGGATATTAGTTTGTCATGTAATGGGTTTTATATTTTATTCAGTCTTGTGTTATTTGACTCTTTTTTTTTTGTAAGATTGGTGGTGTTTTACATAATATAGTTTGGTTATTGTGCACAAGTAAAATGGATGGTAAATAATACTACGGAGCATGGTGACTTTGTAGTATCGAGTGACATGGATCAATTCTTAACGGTTAGCAACAATGCCTGAACCATACTTTAAATACCATCAAGTGAATACAGTAAGACAGTTTAGACAAATACAAAAAAAACATTGAGATTTATGTCAAAAATGAATACTTTAATGTCTCTAATAATAAGATTACAAGAACATAATAACCCAGTAGATAAAGAATCCAATTATAATCATTTTATGACAAAACGTGAGAAATTAACCACTTTTAGCTGACTCATTACATTTAGGAACCAGCATAGTAAGAACCAACTACCTCGGTGTTTTAGTTCTCATTATTTGTTCCGGTACCGGACCGAAAGGAGAGCATTTATTACTGGTAAGTAACGTCGGTATACTTGAATCTATCCCTGAGGCCGAATCTATTAAAACTTTACAAGAAATATTTCTTTTTTGTGGCAAGTCTTAAAGATACGCTATTAAGCACATTTACACTCTTATGTATTTAATTTAATTGGGAATGATTAAGTATTTTCGGATCAAACGTATCATCCCGTCCTTATCCTAAGACCGTATTTACGGTACAGTCTCTCTCGCTTTTCCATTATGCTTTAGAGTTATGTCTAAATGGACTATATTCTACCGCTCGGTCCACATCAAACATTCACAAGATGGCCGCTCGCGTTTTATTCGGCTATTTAACTTCATGCAATACAGTGAATTAATAGCTAACTATAAACTGAAGAGAATAATCTTTTATAGTCGTGTAAAAGTGAAGTCTTGTTTTTAGTGGGTAATTTTACCCGACAATCTTAAATGTTTCTTAGGGTATTTTTATTTTGTACAAGTTATTCCCGAGATTTCGCTTTAACCTATTCTTCGGGAACATAATTTTATTAAAGGTGAAAGTACACTATGTCCTTTTAAATACTTCTGGCAACGTGTATGCAAAATTCCATGATTATCGGTTGAATAGTTTAGCCGTGAAAGCGAAACAAACAAACAAAGTCACATTCACATTACTAAGAATACTATAATGAGTGAAAACATAATTTTCTATATGGATTTAATATATTTTTATAGAATAATTCCAGCACAAAAAAACAATAAAATATAAAGTAAAGTACATTGGCAATAACATATAATCTATTTAATCAATAATTTTTTTTTTAAATCAGTTAACATATATTACTTAATTTATATTTTTATTTCCTGCAAATACTCTAATTGTTGAAAACTTACGGAAAACAAATATATAAAAAACTATATAGGTATATTCTACTTATAACGTAACAAAACTAATTGAATGTATTCCAACCGTAATGTACATAATTTCATACCTATATAGTATATAATATTAACAATATAAGCATATAGAAAAAATAAACTTATTAAGTAATTAGTAATCAGGTTTAATGTACAAAAAATAACCAACATTTTTTGTAATTTTCAAAAGAGAACGAATTTTTAAGTACTTGCACAGATTTAATATTTTAAAGTGAAAATTATTTGTCACTAATACATTTGTAAATAAAAAATGATACATATTTAAGTGTTTCATAATAAGGACACTTTAATGATATATTTATTTAGAGATAAAAACTGAGAAAACCGTCATCCCGAGGTTACATCGTTAGAGATGTAAAAATAATTTTAATATCTGTAAATCATCAAACATTTAATTATTAGGAAGCTGGTTGTTATATGTAGGTACTTAGTTTAAAATAAACGTTTTTGTGTATACTAATAAAATATAATGATATCGTACAACCGGTATCTTACCAATTTTTCTCAGTATTACATGTATTTCAAAAGCAATTCATCAATAATTTTGACATCACTATCGTAGTAATATTAGTTTTCTTTGTTTGAAACAATGATATTATTTTTAGTTATAATGTCATTGGATTGAAAAAAACATTCCATACAAAGTATAAACCATTTTTGAAAAACTACAGTTATATTATTGAATATTCAAGATGTGATTGAATATTGAAACCTAATGAAATAGAAGAAAAATATTACTAACTTATTTATAAGAACGCTTTCTTTTTTCATTTAAACTTTCTTTCTTTTTCAGAAGATTTATTTTTATCCTATGGCATTTATGCGATGCTGATGCTGCAAAATTAGCTGTATCTAAAATCTTATCAAATCTTGAACAAAATCTGAGAGTGATTCATATGCTATATCTTGAATATAATTTACCCTGAATGATAGTCTATACATATAAACAAAATTTAAATATCTATTCTTTATTCATTCAAACTTCGACGAGACTGATATATAGACGACTTCACAGAGTATAATTTAAATTAAATATCTTTACGATATTCTATAATCGCTGAGCAGCATTAAAAAGTTATTTTAAAACCGGTAAAAGGCCTATAAGGTTTGTGTATAAATGAGAAACAACAATAATAACAAAAATTAATTCAGATAGAACAGTTGATTACCAAAAAAATTGATCTTCACGAAAGCCAAATCACGTTTACCGGCCGTGCAAATTAAATAGATCACTAGATCAATGTTCACTCGGACCGTATTATTACTGTACAATGTATTTAAATAACGAAAACACGCTAAGTGCTTTTCAAATAAATATGAAATTTGTCGTAGACATGTACGAATCTATATTGAAATATATATAATTATTTCGTATTATATGTTAATAAAAAGGAAAATAAATATATATTTTATTTATATGTTTTCAAAAACTTACACCCGCAAATTGGTTCACGTTAAATTGCAATATGTACCTTAATAACAATAAAATACAGTTTGACGTCACATATGACTGACTGGAGACAAAATCTCGCTGCAGGTAGAGTAATAAATCATCTTTAACATAGCCATGTGCACGTGCAGGCGCGGCAGGATACAATCAAGAACAAACTGGTCAAAGAGAGCCTAATAAAGCTCACCCATTTATTTGTAAATCTGGCAACGTGTAATTTGTATTTATTACGTATTTCCATACTTAACGAGATGGAAGTTTGTCAATATGAAAGCTATACGTCCTTACCACACCACCTAAAACACAAAAGAGTGTGCCACATACTTCGGTCTACTCCCACGTTATATTACTTTAGTTTAGAGTTTAACGACCTCAGATATAACAATATTACGTTAGACATGCGTAAACCTACTTATCTCTACCATTCATTTTAAATTTCCTACGAAGCAAAACACGGTGATTCAGGCTGCACTAGCACTTTCTGAATACGAGTTTTTGGAAGGATGTCAGTCTGTCATGTAGTAGATTTTATATTTTATTCGTAATCTTCTGTTATTTGGCTCTATATTCTGTAATATTAGTGATGTTTTACGTAATATAGTTCGGTTAGTGTCCAAGTGAAGTGGATTTGAAATAATATCATAGAGCATGAATTCTGAGATGCCACAAAAGTACATGGGAAGTTCTAACAAAGGAGCCACCACCTTGTTAGAACATTGATATTATCACAAAGATCTTGAAATAACTACACGACAATGATAGTAATAATCTAGAAGATCGGCTGCCAAAACAAAAACATCCGAAGATCTCTCTACTGCGTTTTGAAATAAAGTATACATGATCTAACGAGTACTCAGTTAAAATTAAATAGAAAAAGTTATCAAAATTGAAAGAAAAAGTTACACATACAAGTGAACAATTAATGAAAAACTTAGGGCCTATATCAGTCTAAATTGCCTTTTATCGTCACGTATATTAAGCTTCAAAATAACGAATTTCACACCATAAATACTTGATTTTTTAAAGTCGGTATAATTAAATTTGTCTAATGGAAACAAGGTTCTGTTAACCCTTTTTGATGTCTCTAATTTCAAAGCCGATGAGGTATATACAAAAACGTTAATCCTCTTTCAACCCTTTATAGATAGATTTTCATAAAATTCCTTTAATAACCCTTAGGGAACCCGTTCTTCAAATGTATGTTTTTGTTACTCGCTTAGTTTCAACTCTACGGCCATTTGTCGCGTATTGATATATGTTTTTGACTCGTTTTCTACCAAAATTCGTATTTTATAAAACATGCACTACACAATCTATTTATTGACGCTTTGATATTAACAGTCCATGAAAGATACATCATCTTTGTAAGTGTCGTCATACATACAACAAACTATTTGTAACATTAAATCTGTGATATTTTCAAATATGTTGATTGATATTGTAGGTTGTAAAAGCAGTATTTATCTAGATGAAATAGCCAACTTCACTAGAATATTTAACTAAATGATAATTAAGGCTGTATAGATATAAATAGCTTCACTAATAAACCATAACTTTTATTTTTTTGTAAAAGTTTAAATTATTTACAATTGCTTATCTATAATAGATAGAGACATACTATTCCAGACTATTTTATGCTACACAATTCCGTAATACATTATCTTGATGAATCTTATAAGGTTAGCCAGCGATATCAATGAAAATACCCGAAAAATAGTTTACCAACTTAAATACAATTTATCGAATTTTTCATATTTTATACGAACATAATATGCATTTATTACAAATTTATTATAGGACAGGTAGTGACCAATATACCAAACATGAATCAACACTATATATGAACAATTTATAGGCACATTGGCTTTTAACATAGCATGGTGGATTTGAAATAATATCATAGAGCATGAATTCTGAGATGCCACAAAAGTACATGGGAAGTTCTAACAAAGGAGCCACCACCTTGTTAGAACATTGATATTATCACAAAGATCTTGAAATAACTACACGACAATGATAGTAATAATCTAGAAGATCGGCTGCCAAAACAAAAACATCCGAAAATATCTCTACTGCGTTTTGAAATAAAGTATACATGATCTAACGAGTACTCAGTTAAAATTAAATAGAAAAAGTTATCAAAATTGAAAGAAAAAGTTACACATACAAGTGAACAATTAATGAAAAACTTAGGGCCTATATCAGTCTAAATTGCCTTTTATCGTCACGTATATTAAGCTTCAAAATAACGAATTTCACACCATAAATACTTGATTTTTTAAAGTCGGTATAATTAAATTTGTCTAATGGAAACAAGGTTCTGTTAACCCTTTTTGATGTCTCTAATTTCAAAGCCGATGAGGTATATACAAAAACGTTAATCCTCTTTCAACCCTTTATAGATAGGTTTTCATAAAATTCCTTTAATAACCCTTAGGGAACCCGGTCTTCAAATGTATGTTTTTGTTACCCGCTTAGTTTCATCTCTACGGTCATTTGTCGTGTATTGATAAATGTTTTTGACTCGTTTTCTACCAAAATTCGTATTTTATAAAACATACACTACACATCTATTATTTGACGCTTTGATATTAACAGTTCATGAAAGATACATAATCTTTGTAAGTGTCGTCATACAACAATCTATTTGTGGCGCGTAATATTAAATCTGTGATATTTTCAAATATATCGATTGGTATTGTAGGTTGTAAAAGCAGTATTTATCTAGATGAAATAGCCAACTTCTCTAGAATATTTAACTAAATGATAATTAAGGCTGTAAATAGCTTCATAAATAAACCATAACTTTAATTTTTTTTGTAAAAGTTTAAATTATTTACAATTGTTTATCTATAATAGATAGAAACATACCATTCCACACTTTTCTGTAGACTATTTTATGCTACACAATTCCGTAATACATTATCTTGATGAATCTTATAAGGTTTAGCCAGCGATATCAATGAAAATACCCGAAAAATATTTTACCAACTTAATTACAATATATCGACTTTTTCATAGTTTATATGAACATAATACGCATTTATTACAGATTTATTATAGGACAGGTAGTGGCCAATATACCAAACATGAATCAACACTATATATGAACAATTTATAGGCACATTGGCTTTTAACATAGCATGCGCTATGTGGTAGACAAACAACAATCAAGATACTATAAAAATAGATATAATAAAAAGTAAACTAATGATAATAAATAATCATAAATAACTAACACAAAAGAAATATCGCTTGATGAAAATACTCAGTGAAAAGAATCAGAAACACAAAATCAAAGCAAAAACATAATAAAGTTATAATTTATAAACCACGAGTAACTAAAACTTATCGTCCCTCAGCAATAACAGCGCCTTTTCCTTGACGGTGCACAACGAGTCACCAAAGATGTCCAACTCAGTTCCTAATTTGTAGTACAGATTACTTAATCTAGATGCGGGTGGATTTAATAACTCAAATGATAACAAAAAAGTAGCAGAATAATTTCATAACTTAAGAAATTTATAAACCACGAGGAGCTAAAACTTATCGTCCCTCAGCAATAATAATGCCTTTTCCTTGAAGGTGCACAACGAGTCACCAAAGATGTCCAACTCAGTTCTTAATTTGTAGTACAGATTACTTAGTCTAGATGCGGGTGGATTTAATAACTCAAATGATAACAAAAAAGTAGCATAATAATTCCATAACTTAAGAGAATTAAGCGCAGACAGAAATATCCGTAAAGCTACTTGTCTATATTGTTTATTGATATCATATTACTTAATTTACATGCGACATGGTTTATATATATTTGTTCTATTTTAACATGCTAAATAATGACAAAATAAACACGTGTTTGAGCGTTGCCACACAGTATACGACAGCGCCTCATCAAAACATGTGATGGAGTGAGGTCAGAATAAAAATGTCGAAACCACGCCCGAGGGTAGCGAGGGCCCAAGCGACGCTAAACGTAAATTAAAGGCCAGGGTATCCGTTCCATCGACAGATAGGAGTGGAAACGGATAATGAATTACGCGTGGGTCAGGGGGTCCCTCAACGGTGCCGTTTGCAAATTGTCGAACAAGGGCTACGGTTTATCGAATTGATTTACATAAATTATCTAAAGGTATTATCCGGCCGTATTTCTGCTGCCTTATTTACGAGAACAGTTGCGGGGTGTATCCCGGTGCACGTCTGGCAAACTACGGCTACACTTAAACTATATTGATCTATGTTTTTGACGCGAATTTGTCTGAATTTTTAGGTATATCTAGAATGAAAGTAGCATATATCACTATTTAGATCTTAAGCTATCTTTATACCAAAATAGCTGTGCCCGTGACTACGTTCGCGTAAAATTTCAATTATAAAAACAGTGATTAATATTCATAACACGCCCAGTAGTTCTTGCGTAAATGTCTTCTGTTTTTTTGTATTTTCCCATAAGTAAGATATGCATATATACGAATGTGTAAATGAATGAATAAAACATCCTATATGTTATACCGGTGTATAAGTTACTACCATAAAAAATTTCGTGAAAATCCGACCAGTAGTTTTTGTGTGAATCCCGTACAAACGACAGACAGACAGATAAAAATTACAAAAACCGTGGAATGTGTCCTATCGTTGATTCTAAACCCCACCAGCGTGTTTTTTCTTTAAAATATCTAATGTACAGATTTCGTTCCGTTACCTTTTTATTATATGTATAGGTTTCATTATTATGGGTTTATAGATTCGACCGTGAAAAGATGATAAAACAACAAGACATTACTTTCATATTTATAATGTTGGTGTGGTTTATTATTGTCAGGTATATCAAACTTGGAGTCTGTTAATGTATCATAATTACTTTGAAATATTTTCAATAATCAATGACATACTTACTCGACGAAATGGCAAGAATGCGTTAGTTTATCTAGAAATACGCGTCATTTCAATGTCAGATTATAACTAGATTTTCATCGTATATATCTAATGATCATGATTAAATCCAGTTTTTCAGAGATCCAGAGAGACTCCAGAGTTTACGATAATTAAGACTTACAAAATCTTAATTTTCAAAAATGGACATGAGCAATAAGATTTATATACATACTAGCGGTCCCGAAGGATGTTGTCCTGCCTTGATAATAAAAAAATATCTAAAATTCAGCCTCAGAGCCCCATACCGGGTCCAATTTAAACCATTCTCGTGTACACTCGAACACGCACACAAAATTTCATCAAAATCGGTCCAGCCGTTTTGGACGAGTTCAGTGATATACACACGTACAGAAGAAATTTATGTATAAAGATAATTAGAGTAACTATTGTTTGTGCAAACTAATAACCGAAAAGCCTGAACCGATTTCAACGAGATTTTTGTTGACAAACATAGGACTTTTATTCCTCTTACCTAAGATTATAACCTAATAATATCTCGCAGGGACTACGCAGTAATAATAAAGTGTAATAAAAGAACATAAAATAGGTAAAAGACTCAAGTACGAACCTCAAAATGAAACAATAAAACGTTTTTCAAAGTCGCAGGCTCCGTATACTCAAAAATATAAAAATAGACGAAACATTTCATAAATACACGAGCAGTTACGAGTGTAAAAAAGATATCAATATATTTCTTCCGCGAAATTTCTTTATACCATTTTCACACCTAAAATGTGATCTAGACAATAAACCTCCTTTATATAGCGACAATATTCCCCCACATTGCCTTATAAAATAAGTTGGTAGAATTGTGAAACGGTAAGTGGATACCGCGAGAACAGCCGCCGTATCATCTCGCCGCACGCGCGCCAAATGTTCGTCGCTATCAAAAATAAACATTTCCTTTTATTCTATTATACTCTATTTCGTACAAAGAAATGATAGTAACAAAGCTGTTCAACGTGATGGAGACGCGACGAGGTGGTGTACTGAATGACAGATCCAAAACACGACCGAGAGAATAGAATCCACGGTTAATATAATAAATCCAAAAATATCTATGATTATTTTTTACTAGCTGTGCATGCGACTTCGTCCGCGTAGTACAATACGTAAAAAAGCAATGATTAATAAAGTCATCTGAATGTATTAAATTCATTTATATATCCATGTTTCTCTCGTACTTTGGTAGCGTCGTCATTAAAATTACAATAACTATTGATGGACCAAACATATTTTAATGAAACAAAGACTATATGTCACTCGAAGATATGCTTTATGATTTGAACAGGTTTTTATTATGAACTTAGTATTTTAGCAGTGATGCGTGTTCAGGCAAAAAGACACTCGCATTTCTAAAAATCATTAAAATGTATTTTATGACTTATTCCTAGACACAAGCAACATTTTTTTTACAAATACTAAAAAGTACAGACACGTTACATTCTTATTATATAATATGTATAGAAGATTTAGCTACCACACTAAACATCTGAACCGATCATGATTATATTAACTATGAAGGGCGCGTCCGCGAGATGGAAAAAATGTACTTTTAATATAAAATATTTTACTATTAAAAGATTACAATTTAACTTATATTAAATCTAAAACTAAAAGACATCTATCGCTCGAGATGTGAGACAATAGTTTCATAAAACTAAACCTATTAAAACCTAATCTACAACCTTAGAGATGTAACTACTGCTCGAAGACTGAACGAATAGTGTCTTCAAATCGGAATTCAATATAGAAGGTGGTTCTCACGAACCCACAGTAGTGACGAGTACCGTATTCCTCGTACTGTCGCCTAGCGCTGCAGGTGAACGATGTGTGGCAATGGTTATACGTAAACGTTGAATTATATCGCAACTTGACTGTTTCCGTGTAGCGTGATGGTGTTACAAATTTGACATAATATAGATACTTATTACCATACCAGCCTCGAATTCCAAATCTGTCGCCAAAC
Source organism: Antheraea pernyi (assembly GCA_015888305.1). Lineage (NCBI taxonomy): Eukaryota > Metazoa > Arthropoda > Insecta > Lepidoptera > Saturniidae > Antheraea > Antheraea pernyi. The sequence continues at coordinate 50,720 of MU160594.1, read as the reverse complement.
AGGTAGGTATAGGTATGCTCTGGCAGTTGCATTTAAGAGTCAGTTGTGCTATATAGTATTTATTATATTAGACCACATCGTCCTTCAACGTCCAGTAGGATTATGCTCAAGCGCTAAAGGAATTAAAAAATTAGGGAACATGGAGAAATAGTCAGGATACTTCATATAGCGACCTAGAAAAGAAATTACGTCAAGCCAAGCGGAGGGCCATGAACTTATACAAAGTGGAAAAGTATTATATATTAGGCAAAGAGGTTTAGCAGAAATATAGTTTTTAGTTGTCTTAAAAATAAATCTAGACACTAGAGGCAGCAGTATAAATTGTGAGAAAAAATTGTGAACAATGTTCATTTCTTTTTGTAATTATCTCGGCCATTGTTTTTAACTGTTCATCCGATTTATTAGCATAAAAAACGTTTACCTTTCCCAAATCTGTCGCCAAACAGGTAGGTATAGGTATGCTCTGGCAGTTGCATTTAAGAGTCAGTTGTGCTATATAGTATTTATTATATTAGACCACATCGTCCTTCAACGTCCAGTAGGATTATGCTCAAGCGCTAAAGGAATTAAAAAATTAGGGAACATGGAGAAATAGTCAGGATACTTCATATAGCGACCTAGAAAAGAAATTACGTCAAGCCAAGCGGAGGGCCATGAACTTATACAAAGTGGAAAAGTATTATATATTAGGCAAAGAGGTTTAGCAGAAATATAGTTTTTAGTTGTGTTAATAAATAAATAAATAAATCTAGACATTAGAGGCAGCAGATTAAAATTGTCAGAAAAGATTCTGAACAATGTTCATTTCTTTTTGTAATTATCTCGGCCATTGTTTTTAACTGTTCATCCGATTTATTAGCATAAAAAACGTTTACCTTTCTTATATATAGGGTTCAATAATGGTAATATAAAAACCATGTATATAAACATTAAAAGAGTAAGCGTAACGTCTCGCAGCCTTTTAAAAAGTCTACAGGTATTTATTTTACGTACTCGTAATAAAATACATTGTAATTAATATAGTGAAAGCTTAAATAAGTAATGTTTGAGCTTATTGCGAACAGACAGACAGACGTGGAAAAGGACTTTGTTTTATAATATGTATTATTTAAGCTTTCACTATATTAATTACAATGTATTTTATTACGAGTACAATAATTATTACAGAGCATCTAAATTTAGATTACAATTTGAAAAACTAAAAGGGCGTAAGTTAAAAGTACACACATCAAAAAAGTCTAAGCAACATGCGTGATATTACAAATTTTACCATTTATATTAATTAATTTCTAAGTATTTACTCAAACAAAGTGCGTAGGTAAGTAAACTTTTCGACAGACAGACAGATAAAAATTACAAAAACCGTGGAATGTGTCCTATCGTTGATTCTAAACCCCACCAGCGTGTTTTTTCTTTAAAATATCTAATGTACAGATTTCGTTCCGTTACCTTTTTATTATATGTATAGGTTTCATTATTATGGGTTTATAGATTCGACCGTGAAAAGATGATAAAACAACAAGACATTACTTTCATATTTATAATGTTGGTGTGGTTTATTATTGTCAGGTATATCAAACTTGGAGTCTGTTAATGTATCATAATTACTTTGAAATATTTTCAATAATCAATGACATACTTACTCGACGAAATGGCAAGAATGCGTTAGTTTATCTAGAAATACGCGTCATTTCAATGTCAGATTATAACTAGATTTTCATCGTATATATCTAATGATCATGATTAAATCCAGTTTTTCAGAGATCCAGAGAGACTCCAGAGTTTACGATAATTAAGACTTACAAAATCTTAATTTTCAAAAATGGACATGAGCAATAAGATTTATATACATACTAGCGGTCCCGAAGGATGTTGTCCTGCCTTGATAATAAAAAAATATCTAAAATTCAGCCTCAGAGCCCCATACCGGGTCCAATTTAAACCATTCTCGTGTACACTCGAACACGCACACAAAATTTCATCAAAATCGGTCCAGCCGTTTTGGACGAGTTCAGTGATATACACACGTACAGAAGAAATTTATATATAAAGATAATTAGAGTAACTATTGTTTGTGCAAACTAATAACCAAAAAGCCTGAACCGATTTCAACGAGATTTTTGTTGACAAACATAGGACTTTTATTCCTCTTACCTAAGATTATAACCTGATAATATCTCGCAGGGACTACGCAGTAATAATAAAGTGTAATAAAAGTAACATAAAATAGGTAAACGACTCAAGTACGAACCTCAAAATGAAACAATAAAACCATTTTCAAAGTCGCAGGCTCCGTATACTCTAAAATATAAAAATAGACGAAACATTTCATAAATACACGAGCAGTTACGAGTGTAAAAAAGATATCAATATATTTCTTCCGCGAAATTTCTTTATACCATTTTCACACCTAAAATGTGATCTAGACAATAAACCTCCTTTATATAGCGACAATATTCCCCCACATTGCCTTATAAAATAAGTTGGTAGAATTGTGAAACGGTAAGTGGATACCGCGAGAACAGCCGCCGTATCATCTCGCCGCACGCGCGCCAAATGTTCGTCGCTATCAAAAATAAACATTTCCTTTTATTCTATTATACTCTATTTCGTACAAAGAAATGATAGTAACAAAGCTGTTCAACGTGATGGAGACGCGACGAGGTGGTGTACTGAATGACAGATCCAAAACACGACCGAGAGAATAGTATCCACGGTTAATATAATAAATCCAAAAATATCTATGATTATTTTTTACTAGCTGTGCATGCGACTTCGTCCGCGTAGTACAATACGTAAAAAAGCAGTGTTTAATAAAGTCATCTGAATGTATTAAATTCATTTATATATCCACGTTTCTCTCGTACTTTGGTAGCGTCGTCATTAAAATTACAATAACTATTGACGGACCAAAGATATTTTAATGAAACAAAGACTATATGTCACTCGAAGATATGCTTTATGATTTGAACAGGTTTTTATTATGAACTTAGTATTTTAGCAGTGATGCGTGTTCAGGCAAAAAGACACTCGCATTTCTAAAAATCATTAAAATGTATTTTATGACTTATTCCTAGACACAAGCAACATTTTTTTTACAAATACTAAAAAGTACAGACACGTTACATTCTTATTATATAATATGTATAGAAGATTTAGCTACCACACTAAACATCTGAACCGATCATGATTATATTAACTATGAAGGGCGCGTCCGCGAGATGGAAAAAATGTACTTTTAATATAAAATATTTTACTATTAAAAGATTACAATTTAACTTATATTAAATCTAAAACTAAAAGACATCTATCGCTCGAGATGTGAGACAATAGTTTCATAAAACTAAACCTATTAAAACCTAATCTACAACCTTAGAGATGTAACTACTGCTCGAAGACTGAACGAATAGTGTCTTCAAATCGGAATTCAATATAGAAGGTGGTTCTCACGAACCCACAGTAGTGACGAGTACCGTATTCCTCGTACTGTCGCCTAGCGCTGCAGGTGAACGATGTGTGGCAATGGTTATACGTAAACGTTGAATTATATCGCAACTTGACTGTTTCCGTGTAGCGTGATGGTGTTACAAATTTGACATAATATAGATACTTATTACCATACCAGCCTCGAATTCCAAATCTGTCGCCAAACTCCTATAGGTATGCTCTGGCAGTTGCATTTAAGAGTCAGTTGTGCTATATGGTATTTATTATATTAGACCACATCATCCTTCAACATCTGGTAGGTTTATGCTCAAACGCTAAAAATATTAAAAAAATAGGGAACATGGAGAAATAGGATATTTCATATAGCGACCTAGAAAAGAAATTACGTCCAGCCAAGCGGAGGGCGATGAACTTATACAGAGTGGAAAAGTATTATATATTAGGCAAAGAGGTTTAGCAGAAATATAGTTTTTAGTTGTGTTAATAAATAAATAAATAAATCTAGACATTAGAGGCAGCAGATTAAAATTGTCAGAAAAGATTCTGAACAATGTTCATTTCTTTTTGTAATTATCTCGGCCATTGTTTTTAACTGTTCATCCGATTTATTAGCATAAAAAACGTTTACCTTTCTTATATATAGGGTTCAATAATGGTAATATAAAAACCATGTATATAAACATTAAAAGAGTAAGCGTAACGTCTCGCAGCCTTTTAAAAAGTCTACAGGTATTTATTTTACGTACTCGTAATAAAATACATTGTAATTAATATAGTGAAAGCTTAAATAATACATATTATAAAACAAGGTCCTCTTCCACGTCTGTCTGTCTATTCGCAATAAGCTCAAACATCACTGAACGGATTTACATGCGGTTTTCACCAGTAGATAAAGTGATTCATATTGATGGTTTTGGTATATAATATAACGACGTGTTATTATTATCAGGGCGAGACAACGTGTACCGGGCCCGCTAGTTAGATATTTTTTTTAAATGCTTGTTACTTATAATGAATCTGTTATGCCCATAATCTGATACTAACGGTAAGAAAAAGATAAAATACCTATTCTATTAAATACGACAGAAATATAATACGCACTTTTAAATCTTTATAGTCATTATACCCTTAGAAATTGCAGATTTATGTGCAATTATAATAATTATTACAGAGCATCTAAATTTAGATTACTCGTAATAAAATACATTGTAATTAATATAGTGAAAGCTTAAATAATACATATTATAAAACAAAGTCCTTTTCCACGTCTGTCTGTCTGTTCGCAATAAGCTCAAACATTACTGAACGGATTTTCATGCGGTTTTCACCAGTAGATAAAGTGATTCATGGTGATGGTTTTGGTATATAATATAAGAAGGTGTTTTTATTACCAGGGTAAGACAACGTCTGCCGGGCCCGCTAGTTAGATTTTTTTAATGCTTTTTACTTACAATGTATCTGTCATACCCAAAATCTGATACTAACAATAAGAAAAAGATAAAATACCTATTCTGTTAAATGCGACAGAAATAATAATACGCACTTTTAAATCTTTATAGTCATTATATCCTTAGAAATTGCAGATTTATGTGCAATTGTAATAATTATTACAGAGCATCTAAATTTAGATTACACTTTGAAAAACTAAAAGGGCGTAAGTTAAAAGTAGCTTGTCTTATTTATGCTTTTATGTTTCTGAGATGAAGTTATGAGCTTGAATTTCTTCTTCAAATCCTTTTTTGAATCATTCATTTTAGAAAATTGTTATTTATTGTCCTGCGGTCGTAGTCATGGTGGTCTAGTGGTTTGAACGGTGAAATATCAATCTAATCTCCGCGGGTCCGAACTCCGGCATGTTCCAATGATATTTTTGAATTTCGCGTTCATTTACTAATTCAAATTTGTAACACTATCTGCTCACGGTGAAGGAAAACTTTGTGAGGAAACCTGAACTTAAGAAATGTTCTTGAAGTACCACCGTATGTGAGAAAATAAAGAACTGTGAATTTCTCGTAGCCTAATATCGCCAAAACATACGGCTGCCGCGGTGATATTCTCATACCTTCCTTCGGGAAGAGGCCTGTAGCCCTGCAGTGACTCCCTTATAAGCTGATGACGATACCAACATTTTACTACTTTTTCGTTTCGTTATATTTTTTATGTATTAGTTTTATTTACAAAGTGTAAGTTTTATCAAAAACTGTCAAGTAGTGTTTGCGAGAAAGATTCACAAATATTAATTAATCTTCACAAACTTTCTTATTTATAATATAAAACTAGGTTTTGCTCTCGACTTCGCTCGTGTAAATTTAGATTTAAATTTAGTGCATTTTTTTAAATGAAAATTAACTATATCCTTTTCTATACTCCAGACAACAAGTATATGCGAAATTCCATGATAATATTAGTTAGAATTTGGAACTTGATGTTAATTTTGTTCCGAAATACACGACATCCGTATAGCATATCGTCGTTAAAAATATAATCACTACATGTTATAAACCAAAGTCGTCCGCTGCGTCTGTTCGTCTGTTCGCGATAAACTCAAAAACTACTCAGCGGATATTCATGCGATTAGCATGCGATTCATTAGTAGATAGAGTGATTCACGAGGAAGGTTTAGCTATATAATTTGTCAAGATTTTTTGTAAATTGGTTGTAATATAACGATAAATGTTGGACGAAGTTTACCCGCCTCGGAGCTTTCGTGTGCCTAATCCCTTTGAGATATAACAAAACAGTTGAGATAATAAACGACGCAGACGAAGTCGCGGGAATTAGTTAGTATTATAATAATATAAAGTTTATGAGACGAAGTGACTACATTTTTTGTTTTTTCTCAATAGAACTTATTTCCGGAATTACTACTATTCTTAAGCCGTATTTTCTTATTGCTATCTATATTCATTTTGCAGAGCTAGAATAAAAAAGGTTTATGAGATATATACGGAACGATAACATCAAAGCAAACGATCAGGCTTGGAGACCTTTTATTTAACTCAATTAAAGAGGTTCTCTGTTTTTCGACTAAAGAAATTCTTAATGGTGTTAAATCAGGGGCAGCTTGTTTATTCACTAATTCTTTCCTTCGCTCCTTTTTAAACCTGAGAAACTTGAAATAAGGACCATCGAGTTTCGGTAGGAACCTTGAATCGCTCCTATTTTTTATTTACACTGGCTCTTTACCATTCATTTGGAAAAAAATATGCGATTTAATATCGCGCTTGTAACTTATTGGATGTTCTTGTTGTCAAGATAATTATAATCACCATACACTTAATAATAAAGTTATTATAATCTCTTAATGTATGTACTATACATGTTTTAATTAAGGCACCACATCGTGCAGTAATTAATCTTTTCTCACAAATATTTTTTAAACTGAAACTTTTTTTCAAACACCTCAGACTTTTGCGTCCTTCTATCGCATGTCGCGTTACAGCGGGCGCGCGGGCGCGTAATAGAGGTAAGGTGAAAGGCTCTCGTCAGATCAGTCGAGGGAAATATGGCAGCGCCCATCGTTCAATTCAAAATGATACTCAGGTTTTAACATGCAACTATCATCTGATTGAATGTATTTATTATGTACTAGAGGGCCCGGCAGACGTTGTCCCGCCCTGATTATAAAAAAATCCTCTACTAATTATTTACCAAAACGTTCCTCATGAATCAATTTATCCACTGGTGAAAACCGCATAAAGATCCGTTCAGTAGTTTTTGAGTTTATCGCGAACAGACAGACAGACAGACGCGGTAGGGGACTTTGTTTTATACTATGTAATGATGATACCGTATTCTAATACGCAAATTGATATTAAAATGTATAGTAACATATCTTGCCTACTATTTATTTTCCAATCATTTATATACCTACGTATATTCATTATCATTTCCATTTTCCAATTATTAAGCTAAGATTAAAAACGCAATTATATTAATTATATTAAAATTTTTTTCCGAAAATTTTCAGTAAAATCATTTGCATCGTGGTTTCATAAAACCACACAATGTATTTTTTTAGGACTGTGTTCGTCTTTTACTAGTCTTGTATATAATATTTCCCTTTAACGTCATATTTCAAATACAATTGATTCATTAAAATAGGGGGCAATTACGACAACTTAATCCTAAGTTCCAAAGTAAAGGTCACTCAAACGTTCAATTCATTTGACCCTCTTAGTCATGGACTATAAATCACAAGGGTTTTGACAGAAGTGTACGAGCTCCAAATTTGTCAGGTCATGAATCCAAAATATATTAAGTTTTGTTGTAACGGCATTATATTTATTTTTGTTTTATTTGGAAATCTTTAGATTACACATTACCTTGAAAATTTGTAGGCATCTTTAAATCACAAAGTTTGTGGCTCAAACCTCATAATTTTCTAGCATATTCACGGTCCAAACATTACTAAGCAGGTGCTAAGGTACACAGTTCAGTGTCTTTAGGATTAAGCAAAGAGTTTGGTGCATCCAATAAATCTTTGGCTATCTAAGTTTGTTTCTCAATCCAGTGGTATATGTAAGATTCCCTAACGATTTCTCGAAACCTTAGGACAAATTGTTACTATTATTTGTACGAAAATCCTTAATTAGACGAAGTGAAAATAAGTTTTTTGAAGAGTGAAACCAAAGATCATAGGCTTACGTCTATACCTGTCTCCTTGTCTATCTCGTAAGAGAAAGCAATAATTAAATACTGGCTTCAGAATTGTGTATTCAGTTTATGTACTTAACTCTAATCTTAACTGTGTACTTTATTAATTTACTCGAAGTAAGAATTTGGTGTCACGTATATAGAATTTAACGCTAGTATTGCTGTTTTAAAACTTATTTGTGACCGGTGTATATGAATTTGCTATTTTGAAGCTAGCTAGCATATATTCATTTATATTATCGTTCTTCTCCTGCGAAGTACATAATTAAGCGGCATATTTGTTTTCAACACTTGCAAATTACGTCAGCTAGTTGTTATACCAGATAAATCTCTTCGATAGAAATGAGCAATTCCCACAAGTCCGTAATGAGTATAGGCAAATGAAATTATATTTGGATAGATTATTCATCACCGGACACACAAAGCTTATTACGTTTAGCGTATTATTAGTTTTACCACGATATAGATAGACCAGTACCGTAGATTTAAGTTACGAAAAAATGAAATTGTTTTTATAATAATAATAGATTTTTAGGTAATAGTGTTAGGTTTTATAATAAAATCTCAAGGCACATTACCGATTTACCTGATAGCGAGTTCAAGCACTATCTATGTCAAACGGGCTTTAATGTCGGAATGCTATTATACGAAAAAATGAAATTGTTTTTATAATAATAATAGATTTTAATAATAGATTTTTAGGTAATAGTGTTAGGTTTTATAATAAAATCTCAAGGCACATTGCCGATTTACCTGATAGCGAGTTCAAGCACTGTCTATGTCAAACGGGCTTTAATGTCGGAATGCTATTATAGGGTGGATCCATTTGTGAACGATGATGCCATCATGCCTGTCTGTGCATCCAACAAAAACGAATGTCACTATCTATGTTTTTAAAAATATGATGAATATCATGAAAAGATAAAGCAAATCGAGTTTCTTGGCGATTCTTCTCGATTATTGGGCTGTTTGAAAAGTGGTAGTTTTGACGTTCATAAGTGCCTTCTCAGGGCCTAAATTGAATAAAATATTTTTGATTTGGATGGTTTTATATTTGTTTGATTGTTAACAGGTACCTAGCATTCAGGCTAGTATTACAGATAAAACTTGATTTGGACGATTAAGCCAACGCAAGATTCTTATAAAAAATCTTATATACCTACCTACCTGAAATATGATATTAACTTGAATTACCAAACTTTAAAATATTCACTATTTTACGTATCATATTTACACTTATTCATTCTGTATGACAAAGATAGAAAATAGTCGAATAGAATGCGAGTTCATATATTTCAAAATGTGACAAATTGATCTTCCGGTATTTCCGTCAATATTTTTACGATTTTTTTAGTTTATTGTATACTAGCTAACCCGCGCAACTTCGTCTGCTCAAAATCAGTTATTACCAGTTTCTATTGTATTTCCAAACACCAAAAATTTTAAAAACCTAGAAGTCGATTGCTACGACACCAACCGTTTTAAATTCTGAAAGCAAACAGTTCAGCGACCCACTCAAACACATAAAGTCTTCCCAGTACTCCCTTGATAGCTTCTATGCCACTATCGACCGCGCCCCACTTACTACTACTCACATGGACACAGCGGCAGCGACAACGCAATAATTTTACAAAATTGTAGTTTTTATTTCGCATTATCTTTTGACCAACTTCATCAATTAACATGCTGTACAAAGTAAATTTTATCTCCATGAAATCTCCATTTTTATTTAGCTATTTGTTTTTATACGAGGACTTTATTGTAAAGTTAGAGGTAATGAATATTTTTGCTACAAATTGTATTCCCTTGTTTCAAACCATTTAAACGGCGCACGTCATATTATTGCATTGTTGCCCATTTTAATTACATTTATTGTGATTAATTATTAAAAATATAAATATTGGCCATAATAATAAGTAATCTTTAGCACTAAGAGATAATACAACTTTCTACTTTTTTCTACTTCTGCCTTTCAGATATAATTTTCAAAATCAGATTAGTGGAACCAGGGATTATTACCCCGAACACCCAAACCTTATCTGTCTTTACAATATTAGTATAGGTATAGTATTGAATGGCAACTGCAAACGCCTAAACTAATTATTCTGATCGTAAATTTACAACCCTGCACCCAACGATTCCCATACTCATCAGTATTTGGAAAACAAATTTTATCAAATATCGAAACAACACATGTACTGACAAAACTCTATTAGACACTTTTGAGACTTATTTTCTGTAACGCAATATAATATTGTGTAGGTTTATGTTTTCTAAAAAAAATCTTCGGACCTTGATTCTGGAATCACTTATTATTTAGCAACGCCGTAATAGGTTTTTTTCTTAAATAAACATAAGTTGACTCAATTTTTGTCTTTGTACTCCATATTTTGTTACTATTGGGTGTTAGGTTAGACACCGGCAATATTTTCACAGGACAATCATTACTAATTTATGGTTCTAAATCAATTAAAAAAATAGATGCATATTATTTGACCTAATTATCCCGAGAAAAGCATAACTGATTTTCACTGAACATCAGATGATTTACACAAAAATCGCGATGAATCATCGTTTTCAATGTACGCCGCCGCACAGTCCAGCCCGAATACAGCACCTGGACCCGCGCCCCGCTTCCCATTGTTCGACCGTGCAGCATTCCGACGATAAGCAGTAACGTAATGATTAACCTTGAAAAGATCCCATTTAATTCTGTTCATTGAACCTAGATGTGATTTTTTAACGTTTAAAAGTATCATTCCCATACTTTTAAAACATACTTTATCTAAGGTTCTCTTTGTTGTATATTAGTATTAGTTCTAATATTATTATTTGAGATATTAAATGTGACCATGAACTACCCCACTATTGAAAGCCACCTTTAAACAGTCACCTGGCATATGTCAGAAACATGAACATGCGAAGTTTTATGTCAAAAATGTGCATTTGCTTGCATTTTTAGCTAATTTGTCTGCAATAACACAAAGAAAATGCCATCAAAATCCATCAAGAATTTCATATACTTCAAATTTTTTACTTTTGTCATTTACACTGGATTACCATTGCATTTTATGGGACAAAATTACTCTATATGTTACTTTATAATATTAGTTATCAGTGTGTCGTGTTTCTTTAAAATCGGTTCAGTACTTTCAGAGTGATATGCGGACACAGGGACAGACAGAAAGACGGACAAACATTCTAAATAAGATTTTTGGCTCCTATAACGATAACAAAGCCCACCCCGGTTATAATTTTCATAAAAATATTTAATGTACAGTATTGATGTAGCCACCGATATATTATATATATAAAGATTTTAAATACTAAGTTGAGATATGTATTTCTTGTTAAACTCATTAAGAGTTGAGTATATATAAGAAAATGACCACCAAATTGATCAAAAGTATAATATGTATATGTATATGTAATATAATATAATAATATGTAATAACATACAAACTACATACATTTATACCCAAAATATATACATTTCATTTATGTTCAAAATAAGGTTGTTAGGCGTAACTTATTCCTTTTGTAATTTAGTAAAAAAGTTTTGTTCAATGTAACACATCTACACAGCACAACACTATAAAAAAATGCTAATCACCTAGAGATATTATATATATAATATACTAACTTTACGATCTATTCACAAACTTACCAAATATTCATTAAAAATTTCAATAAAATCGGTCTAGCCGTTTCGGAGGAGTTCGAACACAAACACCGTGACACGTGATTTTTATATATTAGAATAAAGATAACAATGTGCATGAAATGCTTAATGTATCTAAAGTATTTAAGTTGATAATTATTATTACTGTATCCGTCTAATTAGCTTTCAAATTGTACGTCACCTTTTTTTAGAAAATATAATGAGTATAGTGGGCTACAATTAAAAATGCCCTCACAGACTTCTTTGTAGATCTATAAAAGGGGAATATATTGTTTTGTTATATTTTTTTAGAATATATAATGAGTATAGTGGGCTACCTTTAAAAATGCCCTCAGAGACTTCTTTGTAGATATATAAAAGGGGAATATCCCAACATACATTGTTTCGATATATCTCAAAAGGATTAGGCAGCGTTTTCGATGAAAACTTCCAGGTGGCTTGACTTTTTCCGACGTGTCCAACAATTATCGTTATATTTCAGCCCAACCCAATACGTCTAAATAACTTTAGAATTGTATTTTTTTAGAACATATAATGAGTATAGTGGGCTATCCTTAAAAGATAGATATATGACATCACAGACTTTTTCGTAAATGTATATTGTCTCTGTTGTTTCATTATTTACACCTGGCTAAAAAGAAAAAGAAAAATGTATCATGTCGTTGTCATTATATTAAGTCGTCAATACATTTTGCAATGGACGTCACTTTCTTTTATTTTGACCTATACATACAAAAGTAAACCTTATTACATTTACCTAACATACATTGTTATATCTCAAAAGGATTAGGCAGGTTTTTCGTTGAAAACTCCCGGATGGTTTGACTTTTTCCGACTTGTCCAACAATTATGGTTATATTTCTACCAATCTATACTAAATCTTGACAAATTTATATACTAAAACGTTCCTCATGAATTACTTTATCAAAAACTGTATGAAGATCCGTTTAGTAGCTTTTGAGTTTATCGCGATCAGACAGACAGACAGACGCGGCAGGGAACTTTGTTTAATACTATGTAATGATGTGACATATAATTATGAAAAAAGAAAGTAAGAAAATAGAGCAAATAGTGATTATAGAATAAAACTTTATCTCATTGACTCCGGTGTTTTGAGCATGTCCCGTAAGAGCCAAAATATCAAATTTCAGAACTGAAATGTTATTGAGAGACTAAATTAAGACTCATTTACACCCTGTTGAACAATAAACGTGGAGTTACTAATAGCGACATGAGGACATTTATCTCTGTTTTGTTTCGTTACCAATCACTGCCAGTGTATATACCAGCTATTTTAAGAGTATATTGTCGTATTTGTCATAGCATACCTTATCTTTCATATCATATATATGTTATGTAATGGTATATTAGCCAGGTGACTTGAACTCTCGTCCATAATCACTTTTATAAAAGCTATGTGAAACAACCTTCCTGTTCTCCCTATACAATGGTTCGACAGTAAAACTCAACCGCAAGTGGTATCAATGTTTCGCTAGTGGCATGTGATTAGCACATTATAACGCAGTGCGAGGTAGAAACGGCTGCGGTCAACCCAGACCCACCTGTCGTACTGTGCTCTCATGTCTGTTGGGATGCGGTTTTGTTTATAGTTTGAAGTTTGTGGTTACGTGTAACACAACAAGTGCGACTCCATAATTGTGTATGTCGGAGAATGTTTTTACAACACTTAATAAATAAATTTAATTGGTTCATTAGCTTCAGAATTAATAAACAATTTAAGATTATTAAAGTGAACGTTTTTTGTCCATCTATTGCATGTAGCATTACAGAAAGGCGCTCGACAAAGCAGCCAAGGTAGGCAGGCGCACATGGCTTAATTCAAAATGATTCAATGATTTAAATTTATATTGGGCTCAGTTTTTAACATGCGTCTGTCATTTGGATGATGGTTTTTATTATGTATTCCGTACTCTAATACGCAAATTGAAATTAAGATGTATAGTTGGATATCTTGTCTACTATTGATTTTCCATTATTATTCCCACTTTGCAATTATTAAGTTAATCGAATAATTTTCCAGCCATTTTTATTTAAATGCCTACAATCCGAAAAAAAATTTCGCTCGCATCGTGGTTTCATAAAACCTCACAATTTTTTATACTTTATAGGTTGTATATATTTGAATAAAATTTCAACTGAGATTAAAAGACGACGTGACTTGATATGGTAATATGCCAAACTCAGAGGATAAATTTCAAACGCAGTTACCGGAATAGCTATAGGGTATCGGGGTAGAAATTTTCAACTTGAGAGTGGTAGCTTGCCAGATGAGCATTAGAGAAAACCCTACGACGATATTTGTTTATGGCTTCATCACGTTATTTTATTTCACCGAAAATTCCAGCTCACCGCAAGATACGGACCTAAGTAATTTCTTAAAATAAAATAATTCACATATAATTTCAAATTTAATCCCCGTATAAGTTCATGGCTTGCACAAACGTATACCTGAGATTCACTAACGTACGTGACCTAAGTCCAAATCACGTGAAGGCATCATATTATCGGAAAACATAGGACAAGATAATCCTGCCGTATGTCTTGCGATTCACTGGAAAATTTAATATAAATTATATGTTAAAATGCAAAACGACAATAATTTTAATGATCGACGTTCAATTAGCGAAAACGCCACGAAATACTACCAGTATTTTACAAATTTACGATTTGAAATCAAAAGCACTCTTACCGATGAGCACTCGGGACCTTTCCCTCAGAACTCAGAGGCACGAGTCAATACATCCCCTTCGCTAAGTAACCCTCCGGTTTAAAGAACTCATGAAAGAAATGTAATGCTTTTGTGGTGCCACATACTCGGATTAAATGACCCATGAGATTTTCCACGTCCTTTAAGAATTCTTATAACGTGAAAGGAATTCTCGATTGGTGCCGATGTGTTAGAAAAGTGGAGCAGCTCTTGGAACTTTATAATATTTCGGATTGTACAATGACTTTTTAAGCACTTCAGAATCTAAATGACTTCATTTTAGCTGGGATCATTTTAAAATGATAGCAAAGAAACTTCGTATCACTTTACAATGTTCTTATAAAGTAGTTAGTAAAATAATTTTGCTATAATTTAACTCGAACAAGAAGTGATTCAAGCTTATGAAATGACTTCAATAGCGAAGAACTCAAACTTTCATAAAAATAAAGTATTCGCATTAGCAAATGAAATTTACGATTTGAAATCAAAAGCACTCTTACCGATGAGCACTCGGGACCTTTCCCTCAGAACTCAGAGGCACGAGTCAATACATCCCCTTCGCTAAGTAACCCTCCGGTTTAAAGAACTCATGAAAGAAATGTAATGCTTTTGTGGTGCCACATACTCGGATTAAATGACCCATGAGATTTTCCACGTCCTTTAAGAATTCTTATAACGTGAAAGGAATTCTCGATTGGTGCCGATGTGTTAGAAAAGTGGAGCAGCTCTTGGAACTTTATAATATTTCGGATTGTACAATGACTTTTTAAGCACTTCAGAATCTAAATGACTTCATTTTAGCTGGGATCATTTTGAGTTTTTACCTTGTATATATAAAATTACATTCATTTTCGTCATTTTGAATTTAAAATGATAGCAAAGAAACTAAACTTCGATTCACTTTAGAATGTTCTTATAAAGTATGTAGTCAGTAGAGTAACTTTGCTATAATTTGACTCGAACAAGACGTGATTCAAACTTATGAAATGACATCAATAGCGAAGAACTCAAACTTTCATAAAAATAAAGTATTCGATTAGCAAATGCTTCTTCTATTCTAGTAAAAGCAACAGAATGAAATTGCGTGATCTACTCCATTATAATAAACTAGCTGGCACGGCGGACGTTGTCCCGCCCTGATTATTAAAAAACCTTGAAGTTAGACATATACTGACTTTTTTGTAGGCATTATCAAGCTCTACAACTTTTCTCTAGAACCCATTCATATATCTCTCATTGTTAAGGCAACGTGCGTAAGAACCATTTTCGTTCGGCCTTTGTTTCTTCGACTTACTTTGCAAATCCGACTACCACAAAAAATTCTTTCCATTTTTCGAGTCAATATATAGCCTATGACACTCACAAATAACGTGGTTTTCTATCGTTAAAAGAATTTTCGAAATCGGTTTAGTAGATCCAGATATTACCCCCTACAACCGCACAAACTCACAAACTTTACCTCTCTGTAATATTATAATTAACTAGCCTCTGCCCGCGACTTCGTTCGCGTGGAATAGTTACTTTGGGCTAACGTTAACACGCAGCGGGAGCTCTCAGGTGGAAAAAACCCTATTTTGAAACATTCTTCATTGGTCCTCAGCTCCTATTGGTCTAACGTGATGATATATAGCCTACAACCTTCCTCGATAAATGAGCTATATAACATTGAAAGAATTTTTCAAATCGGACCAGTAGTTCCTGAGATTACCCTGAGATAAACTCACAAACTTTACCTCTTTATAATATCAGTATAGACTAGTATATATAATAATGGAATTTGCCAACTATGACATAAAAAAAAAAATAATTAAAGTATAAAGAATAGATTGGGAAAATAATATGTACTATTAAGAATACGGTTGCATTTGTAAAATAAATAATAGAAAGTAACGTAATAAAGAGAAAACATATTTTCAATATTTATCTTAATAATTTACATCAAGATCATTACTCTCTACTTTAACTCTACAAGATTATTACTCTCTAAAAGTATGTAAGAACTTTAATTATCTTGCAGTACCACTACATTTTATAAAACAAAGTCTTCTGCCACGTCTCTCTGTCTGTCTGTTCGAGATAAACACAAAAACCACTGATTGGATTTTCATGCGGTTAGGTGCACCAGTTGATAAAGTGAGGAAGAGGATTCATGAGGAAGACTTAGGTATATAATTTGTCAGTGTTTTTTTTTTTGTTATCAGGGTGTGACAACGTCCGCCGGGCCCGTTAGTATCTTATAATTCTTGTTCTAATTATCAAAAATGTATTTCTAGAGAGATCTCAGTAGTAAGTTTACATATTGCGTATCCGTGATACCTCCTCGTCCAAAATACTACAATACATTTAGGTTTCAAGTATAGGAGAAATTATACAACATAGTAGTCGACGGTAAAAATACTCTTCTAATTGTTCCCTGATTTACCGCAGTTCAGTAAAAACCATGTCACCAAACAGTAGGTACAAAGAAGTGTTTTTGCTTATTCTGTCATCATCTTGATCTTATTAATATTTAACATCAAGAGTCTTTGCTGTGGCCAAAATAAGTTATTCGAATAACTAAGATTGGTAAAAACTGTGGTAGGTTGGATAGCTGAAGCATCACCGTACACTTACTTTGACTGCAGGTCTCAAGTTCTCCTTTTTTTCCTAGCGCTTTCCTGGCCTAATGCTCAGGTCCCCTTTTCTTCCTTTCTGCCCGGTCTTCGGTAACGTCCTTTGTAAGTCCACTGTTGTGTCTGTACTAAAATAGCCCTCGTCTACTTATCGCAGGCGTAAGGCGATGTGCCTATGCGTCGTTACACGGTGACGCCCTAGCCACAGTACTCAAAATTGCATTTTAATTTTCCATAATTTACATCAAGATCATTACTCTCTACTTTAACTCTACAAGATTATTACTCTCTAAAAGTATGTAAGAACTTTAATTATCTTGCAGTACCACTACATTTTATAAAACAAAGTCTTCTGCCACGTCTCTCTGTCTGTCTGTTCGAGATAAACACAAAAACCACTGATTGGATTTTCATGCGGTTAGGTGCACCAGTTGATAAAGTGAGGAAGAGGATTCATGAGGAAGACTTAGGTATATAATTTGTCAGTGTTTTTTTTTTTGTTATCAGGGTGTGACAACGTCCGCCGGGCCCGTTAGTATCTTATAATTCTTGTTCTAATTATCAAAAATGTATTTCTAGAGAGATCTCAGTAGTAAGTTTACATATTGCGTATCCGTGATACCTCCTCGTCCAAAATACTACAATACATTTAGGTTTCAAGTATAGGAGAAATTATATAACATAGTAGTCGACGG
Organism: Antheraea pernyi; assembly: GCA_015888305.1. Taxonomy (NCBI): domain Eukaryota; kingdom Metazoa; phylum Arthropoda; class Insecta; order Lepidoptera; family Saturniidae; genus Antheraea; species Antheraea pernyi. The sequence continues at coordinate 32,900 of MU160594.1, read as the reverse complement.
TAAAAATACCCTTCTAATTGTTCCCTGAAAAATGACCGCAGTTCAGTAAAAACCATGTCGCCAAGCAGTAGGTACAAAGAAGTTTTTACTTATTCTGTCATCATCTTGATCTTATTAATATTTAACATCAAGAGTCTTTGCTGTGGCCAAAATAAGTTATTCGAATAACTAAGATTGGTAAAAACTGTGGTAGGTTGGATAGCTGAAGCATCACCGTACACTTACTTTGACTGCAGATCTCAAGTTCTCCTTTTTTTCCTAGCGCTTACCCGGCCTAATGCTCAGGTCCCCTTTTCTTCCATTCTGCCCGGTCTTCGGTAACGTCCTTAACAGTGTCTGTACTAAAATAGCCCTCGTCTACTTATCGCAGGCGTAAGGCGATGTGCCTATGCGTCGTTACACGGTGACGCCCTAGCCACAGTACTCAAAATTGCATTTTACTTTTCCATATATACATACATGTTAGTGATATCATAATATAAAACAACTGCTCTGTGACCGTCAAAACCCCGAGGAAGGTCATATATGCCCGAGCCTCGTTTGTTGTCCAGTAGGATACACCATGAGCAGGTTAGGCTAGGCTAGGATCCGTGAGGTGATGTTTCAACCACTTGCATCCCATGATTATGGTTAATATGTAAAGTGGCTCAGGTGTTTAATTTCAATCCGCAAAAGAAAGAAACTAACTAATCTCGGAATTGCGATCCTTTTAGTGTTAATTTTAAATAAATAATCACATATTATCGATAAATATAAATGTTTTGGGGTGTAAGGGGTGTCAAATAATATCTAAGACTTGAGACACCCAAGCCAACCTCACTTGCACGTGGTGCACCCTCCTGAATAACGAACGAGGCAATGGCGAAAGCGGGGTGGTAGGGTTTTACAGCCTGACTGGGTTGCAACCACCATGTATATGGCGAAAAAGCCCGACATAGTGATTCGTTTTGGCGGGTCGCGTTTCGGGATCAGCCTGTGCATATCCAGCTTTTCGCAGACCGGCATGACAGCGACGACCGGCGATGGATAGTGTGTCACTCGGTGGTCGCCATTGTTTTTGGACTGTACTGTGCTTACCATCAGGCACAATGCAGTCATTTTGCCGCGTACTATAAAAAAAAATGTTGAATCAATATTTGTAAATATGTAGAAATAATAACAAACTGTTGATAGATATTTATAAATATATTAAGTTTATAAAATCCAACAAAATATATAAATTTTAATAGATTCTGTCGAATAAGGCGCCTATACGTTATCTACGTACCATTAAAGGAACTCAATAGGTCCAGCCTCGCAGTCCCAAGGAGGGTTTAACGGGATCCTATTTTAAGGGCAGAGTGACATTAAGTATTCAATATTAATTCAGAAGGTCTTGAGGCGAGTGGTCTTTGTAAAAAGACTTGAAAATTGATAAATATTTACCTCATTTTTTGCTTTAGGCTTATACGCTTATTTATTATAAATCCTACGTTCTTATAATGGTTCTCCGAAGCTGATAATGGGCATCTAATAATATTATATTTTTTGAAAAGGAAATTCTACGTTAGCATTTAACCATAACATGACCTATTATCAAATGATAGTGTAACCAAGAAAATTGGAGCTGGTTTTTTTAATATATCAGTCGGAATACAGAGATATAGTAGTAGAGAATAAATTTTAACTAGGTAACTAACTATTATGAAATATGCTATCAGTCTATGAAGTAATCACGATTATAACTTGTATTAAAAACTCAAACTTCATTACAATTTAAGAATACTGTCTCAAACAGACACAGACATTTTTATTGCTAATTGGTACCGGTAAAATATTTGTGGTATGTAATTCCCATAACGAGCAAGCTAAAATTAAATACGTATCCAGGTTTCCAGTAAAATCATACACCCGTTTTTCACCGTCCTACTAAAAATAATTAATATCCTTCTCGAGGTCTAATGACTTCGTGGTAAAACGAAGGAATTCATTTATATAACACCTGCGCAGATATATCATTTTTAAGTTAATATGATTCGTAGAAAATTAAAGCAGGGAGTTGGTAGACGTAGTAAAGTAAAAAATTAAATAAATATGTGACAATGCAGATTTTTTTGTAAATCTTATAAAACTTTGATTGCTATAAATTATAGTAAAACTCTTACAAAAATTACCTATTTAAAACTGAGTTATTTTTTTCGGTTCTATTTTGCTGCCTATAATTTTTTAAGGCTCATTATATATTTAAACAATCTTAAAGAGATGGACAATATCTTTTGGATATACAATGGCGTAGTTATAAAAAACGACAGAGATATTTCGAAATTTGGGAACAAAACAAAAGCTACGCCACATTTCGACGCACGGTTCGCGAGTTCTCACCTACTAATTAAAAACTAATTAATACTTACTCTCGAACGGGGTCGAAATGCGGGCAAACCGGAAAATTAAGGACTTTTAACTTTATTTCCAGTTTAATGAACCGATTACGGTGTATACGGGCTAAAGAAAGTTTGCTTTAGGGTTGCGTGATCACGGAGAATGTTTTTGAAACGGTTGCGACCACTAACTTCAAACAATATTATATTTTATGTTTTATAAGAAAAAATTACTGGCCATTTAGTTAACGATAAAGTTGTTTGCGGAAAAATAATAAATTATCTAATTCTAAACAATATTGTTTTTCTTCATTTTGCAAAAACATAATTCACGCATCTGCCAGTATATTGCTTTAAAACAACATATTGCAAAATGAAATAAAGAACACAAATGCAAAATATATAAAAATAATGTAATTTTGTTTAAATTGTTTACAATTTTTTTAAATTACGACCACACTAAAAAAATTAAAAGAATATAGTATATTTTGCACATCTTCAAACAATTAAGGGAAACTAAAGTTTTTCCGCTAAGAAAATTTGACAACACCCAGGAATCGAACTCGTGAGCCCTGATACATAAAGTTAAATTTAGTTGTTTACTAAAATATTCTATACTAAAATGTATTGAAATAAACATTGAATATCACAAATCGTTCAGAATAAAATAAATATGTATTCGATGCTGAGCGATCATTAGTGAGGAATTCCTTATATTCCAGAATATTCCCTCGGCATACATTCGGACTCAGTATACAGAGTCCTACAGTTACTAGATACGCTTTATGCCGTAAATAAATACTTAATATTTCTTTTGTTAAGTCTTGTTTACATTGAAACATATATATTCACTACTTACATCACTAAACTTTCTTCCCGTTTTTGACTGGATAAGTGAAAATTTATAATAAGTAGTAATCGACCAAAGTCAAATACCATAATTGAGTCGTTATATTTCAAAATAAGCTAAATCCAGTTTTTCAATATTTTACGTTATATTCCAAGATCTTCAAATTTTGTAAACGTATAATATGAAGATCATAAAAAAAAACTAAAAACCTTTTGATAGGCAAAATTAGAAATTCGTTCTCGTTGTATAGAAACAGAAAATATTTAAAAAATCAAACATGTCATATGAACGATTAGAAATGGATTTAGCTTATTTTGAACATACGTTAGAACCAGCAAGGCCGTCAAATACTATATTACTTACTAGATATCCGTCTCAATTTGGAACGGAAACAATGTAGTAGTGTGACGTCAAAATTACTTCAAATTACTGTTGGTCTGTCGGTTTGTTTATGCACGCTTCCATACTAAAGTATTAAATTTATCATAAAACCTCACCAGTGCATCAACTAAATATTGGAATCAATATTCATTTATCTTCTATCTATACTATAATAAAACTGTTGCAATGCCAAATCTGTACATTAAATATTTTTTCAAAATTTTGATCGGTGTAGATAATAATAATCTTTTTACAATTTTTGTCTGTCTGTCCCTGTGACTCACTCTGAAAGTGTATCACTCTGAAAGTACTGAACCAATTTTGACGAAACTTGACACAGTGATAACTAATATTACAATGTTACATCTAGAATATTTTTTGTCCCATAAAACGCAAGGGGTTCTCCAGACTAACGAAAGACAAAAAAATGTAGTTAATGTAACTAGACTTTTTGCGACACCTTAGTACAAGAGCCAGCAACGTTGGAAGAACGAGAATTTTAAAAAAGCTGGTTCTTTAATATGAAGATATGTTATGCCCTTCCAAACAGGATTCCTGATAGCTGGTTAACGTAGTGTTTTTTAATGCGCATCAAACCTTTACCGGTCAAAATTTTGATTTATAGATAATTATAGGGACATTTTTTTTCAGTAACTTTTAAACGCTATTAGTAACATGAATTTATCACTGCCAGACAATTTTGTTATTGATAATAATGTGCCCGATGATATTCTTTATAAATAGAATGATACATTTCAAAGCATTTTATTTTTTCCATTGCAAAGAACATATTTCACTTTATTAACCATTATTATATTGAGATTTCACTGTAAACAATGAAAAACAACGATAAACGTAGAAATATATCTTGGGACTGACGCCTTCTTAAATACCGCATGTATAAAAGGCACTTCCACAATTATCGCTATCTTTATTATACAGCCAGTATTGAGCTAAACTATAGCTATAGCTAAATTATTCTATACATATTCTTTTTAATTTACCTTCTTTTATGTCTAAATAAAATAATATTAAAATTACAGCTGTCTTCACATGGTTAGAACATACTTTTTTTATTTACAAAAAATAGCATCGGGCACATTATTGTTAATAACAAAAATGTCTGACAATAATAATTTCATGTTTTAGTAGCGTTTCAAAGTTAGTGAAAAACAAAACATTCTAAAATTATATAAAAATCCACGGTCTATTGGTACACCGTGGGGTTTTAGTCCGTGCGAGTCGGACATAAGGGGAGGGTGGCATATCTAAAAGGTGTGACTGTAATTGGGTGGTAGGTTTATTAAAAATTTTCGCGTTTAAAAAAAAACATTGCAACCGGTGATAACCGATTTGATGCAGACGAAGTTGCACGGGTCAGCTAGTTTAAAGTATAAATAAGAATTAGACACAAACGATTAATATTTTTTAATAAAAAAACACACCTAACATGGGCAAAAATAATTTCGTTGTTATCTCCCTTCTTGATGTTCTCCCTTTTATTGTATTTTGACATTATTTTGCCATCTATTTTCGTGAAAAAATGTTGTTATTAATTTCACATAATTGCGAGCGAAATACTGTAAATATAAAATAGTCCATTTCTTAGAACTCAATGTCATAGACTTTTTAACAATTAGTGATAGCTTTAATATTCGTAAATTCTTTCAATGAATATATATTGAATCATACAATAAAAGCTTCTTATTCGCGCTTCATTCATTCGCGGATTTAAAAAATGCGACCCTATTCCTATATTCGCGGCTAAAGATCTCTTTATTCGCGGATCCAATTGGTACATCGGTACATACATATGTATTTAAAAAGGATTCTGGTTCCTTTGTAAACGCTTCGTCAAATGGACTAATAAAAAAGTAAAATAGACCTTATTACAACTACGCCTAAAATATATTATTAAGTTATATCGGCGCTGTATTGGTTCGGCTTTTCCTTTGACATAAGCAGTCTTCGCCGCGGTCAGTGTTTATGAGAATGTAAACAAACAGAATGTTTAAGTAAAGCAACCTTATTACTCAATGCATAAAGTACTTATATTGTTAATTGCTGCCACACATTACACGTTTCATCTTTTGGTAAAAGCCGCTTTTAATGTTCTATCTTTCCAATTGTTACAAAAATTGTGATCGAGTAACACGTCTCTGCCGCTGTCCTTCTAATTTATAATTTCGACAAAAAAAAAACGAATTTGGATGCGTAAGTGTTACCGCTGCATCTGCAGACACTGCTGCAGCAGAAAGATATCCAGAAATATTTGCAAAGCGAGTAGCTGATGGAGGATACAAACCTGAGTAAGTATCTAATGCTGACGAAACTGCATTGTTTTGGAAGAGAATGCCAAACAAAACACTCATTTCTAAAAGCGACAAATCTATCTCTGGATTTACGGCAGCAAAGGATAGTTACACTGCTGTTATATTTTAAGCTATCTGGAGATTGTGTCATTAAACCACTAATGGGAATAGGCTTCAACAAGCACTGGAAACGTGACATTTAATTTGAATAATCTTAGTGAAGGTTTAAGAATAGCAAATTAGCTTTGTGATTTCTTTATTAAAATTGATCCGTCTATGGAACAAAGTGTTATTTTTAAGAGGCAAATCGCTAATACCACGTCTGAATATCAGTCCGAATTGAAGGAGCTTTTAAAAACAGCCCAGCAAGAAAAAATGACAAAATTATTTAAAACGTTGCATATGCCTGAAGATAATAATTAATCAATGTGGTCAAAAACTTCAATTAAATTGACTTTTTTTATTTTGTCACCTAGGAACGTATAATAACGTATAATCCCATATAAATTACCATTCCATATTCATTTCTGTATTCGCGGCATATTTACGGAACATTTACCCTGCGAATAAAGAGCTTTTACTGTACTGCATTTAATAGTTAATTTCGACTGCAGTGTAATACATTACGTATCTCGATAGTAGACTAAACACATCTTGTAACGTTATACATCAATGTGTATCTGCCAGAGCCGCCCGCGGCGACACACGCTTGATTACGGAACCTCCCTCAACTCAGTGCCGTTCAACCCTCTTTAAATATAATTCTAAGTCCACACTAACATCTGCACCAGCGGTTCTGACGAAACGCCGTATGATATATTTTTGTGTACCGCTTTGGGCTAAGTTAATGAAACGTCAAAAGTCCAAGACGTGCACTTTTTCAAAGATTTATACAAACGGTAAGCTAGCCAGTGACTTCCCGCTTGTATTAGAATTTACAACTATTTTTTAAATACTAGATATTACTACTAGTACTACTACTACTACTAGAATACATCATAAAACTCAATACTAATGGATATGAAAGTATATACGATACATATAACAAAAAAAACATTTAAAATTTTTCTATCTATATGTCTGTTTCTTCCATCTAATCCAAGAAACGGTAGAACCGATTTTGATGAGACTTTCACTGGCAGATAGAACGTGATATAAGGAGTAATAGATGCTACTTTTATTTTAAAAAGTTCTAATTCCGCGCAAATGTATTTTAATAAATTAAAGAATTAGTGTGTATCACCACGGGCTCCCCATGTACGCCTTAATTCTAAACAGAAATGTTTTGTTGAATGCTACGAGGACGAAGCTGCGGATAACAGCCAACTTAAAATAAAATGAATACACCTAAAATTAACATATACATAACATGAAAAGTCGACGCATACCTATCCACACCATGGAAATGATTTAATTCCCTGAAACGTCATTCACTGCAGCAATTCATTCAATGGATCCATCGGCGCATCCGAAACAATTCAATTTTGTAGATTGGACGTCGCGACGTCCACAAACAATTGTCACGGTGCACGATTTATTCGTAAAATTTATTCCGCCGTCCATAATTCTGTTTGTATTTTGATCGCGAAATGGCGCCTTCCTGCATAATTCATTCGTTTTATACACTCGCTAATAATCTAAAAACAAACTGACAACGCATCTAACAGACCGGTTAGTCATTTTCTTTATTTTCATGTTTTGACACCCAATCTTCTAGTAAATTATTACAGCCATTGTCGAGTAGGTAATTAGTGTAATGATATCACAAGTTTCGTGCAATATTTCAATGAACTAACAAGATAACCCTCTTGTTAGAACTTTCCAAGGAGTTTTGTGGCAAGCAGAATCCGTGCTCCGTGGTATTACTTCCCATGCTATACGTTAGATGCTTATTGCTTACCTACGACATCAGCATTTTATAAGGAAAGAAAATGTTACAAAATTATAGTATATAGTATATATATATTTTATCGTAGCACGGCAAAGTTACTTTACTGTGCCTGATGGTGAGCACAGTCTAATCTAAAAACAATGGCGACTACCGAGAGATACACTATCCCTCACTGGTAGCCGCTGTCATGCCGGCCTGCATAAAAGTCTCTTCACGTTACGCTTGAAGGACCCCATATTATATCCATCCATATTATAGGAAGGAGGGAACACACCGGCCGGGACATTGTTCCACAGCTTCACGGTACGGCAGAGATAAGAAGTTGCGAACTTTTTAGTTCGTGCCCAGATAGGATTTACCGTAAAACTATGGCCCCGGAACCCAGCGCGCGTGGTTCGGGTATGAAAAGGAGAGGAAGGTATTAAACTAAACAGCTCTTCAGAACACTCGCCATAATACAGACGGTAGAACACGCTCAGTGAGGCAATGTCTCTGCGCAACTGAAGCGGCTCTATAAATTGTGTAATGTCTGAATCATTAACAATGCGGATAGCCCGTCTCTGCAACCTGTCCAGGGCATCTAGTAGGTATTTGGCGGAACCGTCCCAGAGGTG
>MU160594.1:0-24484 GCA_015888305.1 Antheraea pernyi | reverse complement strand
TTTTTTTCTTTTTGAGAGCTTCTGCTGTGTGTCAGCGTTAGTCCAGAGTAGTAACTATTACTACGCGGACGAAGTCGCGGGCAGGGGCTATAATCTATATACTAATATTATAAAGACACTTATTTGTCCATGCTATTATGTCTGAAACGGCTAAACAAAATTTGATGGGACTTTTACTGACAGATAGAGAAGTATTCAGAGTATAGAACAGTATAGAGTATTAGTTAGGTGACATACATTACGCTTTCTCATTGGGGTTTGCAGAAATTATAAATTTCAACGATAGTAACATATAATCGGCGTATAGGCTATAGGATTTATGTGGTAATGTTAATTTATATAAATATAATGGTGCAGGAATGAAACCACACTAATCTTAATAAATACAATAAACAAATTCTGAAATTTAAATATTGTCATTCACACTATAATTAATATGAAAATTCAAAAGGAAACACATCTATTTCGTTGTTTTTAATTTTCACTTTTGTCTGCAGCCCTTATGAATGCTTCGACTTTGTTATAGGGACGAATCCGCGGGTTCCAACTAGTATAATAACCGTACATTATGCCCGGAGTAGATTGTACAGCTTATGTGTAACTGTTCATACATCGTACATAACGTACATTTTTTTTTTTATCGTATCACGGCAAAGTGACTTTTCTGTGCCTGATGGTGAGCACAGTATCATCTAAAAACAATGGCGACCACCGAGAGACACACTATCCCTCACCGGTCGCCGCTGTCATGCCGGCTTGCATAAATGTCTCTTCACGTTACGCTTGAAGGACCCCATATTATAGGAAGGAGGGAACACACTGGCCGGGAGATTGTTCCACAGCTTCACGGTACGGCAGAGATAAGAAGTTGCGAACTTTTTAGTTCGTGCCCAGATAGGATTTACCGTAAACTATGGCTCCGGAGCCCAGCGCGCGTGGTTCGTGTATGAAAAGGAGAGGAAGGTATTAAATTGAATAGCTCTTCAGAACACTCGCCATGATACAGACGGTAGAACACGCTCAGTGAGGCAATGTCTCTGCGCAACTGAAGCGGCTCTTGTGCGGCTTGGCGCTGAAATTGTGTAATGTCTGAATCATTAACAATGCGGACAGCCCGTCTCTGCAACCTGTCCAGGGTATCTAGTAGGTATTTGGCGGAACCGTCCCAGAGGTGCGAACAATACTCCACGCAAGGCCGAACTTGTGCCTTATAAAGGAGGTATAGCTGATCTGGCGTGAAAAACCGTCGCACCCTGTTCAGGATTCCGAGTCTCCGAGATGCAGTGGTTGGAGATTACGCTCCCGATGTAATCCCCGAGACTGAGGTCGCTGCGAATATCTATACCTAAGATATCGAGGCTGTCTCGCAATGCAAGCGAGATGTTCTGGAAAGTAGGAAAAGGGGTAAATGGAGATGTTTTGCAGGTAAACGCGCACACCTGTGTTTTGTTAGCATTAAACTCGACCAAATTGCTTGTTCCCCATGTTGATATGAGATGCAAGGACTGGTCGAGTTCAATCACAAGTTCCTGTCGTCTCTTTTCTGTTTCTCCCCGACTGCAAGAAGGCTTGCTGTAATAGCGCCCATGGATGGTGCTGTCATCTGCATAACAATGAATATAGCCTAAAGGCAACATATCATTGATATGCAGAAGAAACAGAGTAGCCTTGAGGGACTCCAGCATTTACTGACATGAGCTGCGAATCACATTCATCGGCAAGGACACGAATTCTGCGCTCGTGTAGAATGCAGAGATCCATTTGCATAAATTGTCGGGGAGACCGTATACCGGAAGCTTGGACAGCAGACCACGGTGCCAGACCTTATCGAAGGTATTGGCAACATCGAGACTGATTGCCAAGACCTCGCCATGCTTGTCAATTGCCTCCCCCCAGTGGTGTAGTCACTTTATTATCTATGCACTTGCGCTATTTTATATATAGTATATATTCATTGCTAAAATAATTGTGTGAGCCAGAATCAACATAACTTTTAAACGCAGTTTGGACTACCTATTCATATTTCAAAGAAAAATAAAATGATATGAACACAAATGAATAACTAAAGTCGAAAGACAAATATACACAAGCCTAGTTTTTAAATAAATTAGAATTTCAAATTCCTAACCAAATATTTGAGATCAAGTGGCAAGTTCGACAAAACGATGATTTCATATGTAAAGATCTAATATTATTGCATAATAATAGCCCTTATTTTAAAAAAGATAATGAAAATTCAAATTACATTGACAGACGATAAAGCAAATTTAATGTTGAACAAAAAATTACACTTTCTTAATGATCAAACATAACGCCAACATTCCTTTAGATTAGGAACGACCCTCAAGAAAAGGAGGACATTGAAACACCGAAATTACGCCATTTGGATTATTAAACAGCGTTTTTTGTTTATACAGAGGACATTTGAGTGGAGAGTTACGAACAAAATTTTCAGTGAAACCACTCGTCAAGCATAAATTTAGTTTATTGCGAATTATATTAAATAGATGGTCTTAAAACTTGAGTGCACAAAGATTTGAAATCAAAATTTTTACTGCGTCTTTTTAATTCTACCATAATCTGAAAGTTTAGGGAAAACGGCTTTTTAAAGAAATAGTGGTAAATTTCATCCATTTTTTGCATAATCGCATCAACATTGTTCAACCGCCAGTAGATTAAAACAGTGGGAAGTCTGTTAACGATACACAAGATGCGATAAATAATGCCTTATAATCGATATTCATTTTACCAGAAGTTTAGTCAAGTCTAACCATACCCAGAATACATACACACAGAAAGAGGAGTCAATTTCAAACATCACCATTGTTCATATATTGATTCACTCTCTCTTCTCTTCACTCTACGCATTTCCAAAGCAACATACATGCTACATATTATCGGTCTTATTTATTATGATTTGAAGAGCATGTGACTCATTAATAATTTAAACGTATTAAAGAAATTTTTAACTGAAATACGCAGAAGGTAAATTATAAACACACTTTGAAAAATCTTTAGTTTGAAAATACAACATAAATCCTGATTTTAATAAATAAAAAACAATTGTAAAAGCAGAAATGAGATCACGTTAGCGTTTCCATGCCATTTGTTTCCTATTTCAGTTGAAGATGTAATCATTTGGAATCATAAAATGAAAAGGAAATAGCATCAATTAAAAACTGAAATAAGAAAAACGTTAACATCAAATGAAGAGCGGCCTCTTAATTACGGGGAAAATCAAATTTCACTCGGGTTTTAATTTAGAAAGAAAATACTCACTCCTCCGCGGGAGGGGGGTGTTCCTTAAGAAATGACTACTTAATAAAGACTTGGACCTCGAAGGGAATTTATCTTGAACACAATGCCCCATTGTTCGCCTAAATAAGCGGCATCTGTAACACCTTTCAGCTATTGAAAATATGTAAGGATAATTCTGAAGTGTCTAAATTATGATCTGCTGTTAATTAAATTCAGTTTTCAGAGTTCCTTCATCTATTAATGCTGTTAATTTTACTTCCATTACTGACTGTGCCTTCTGGTTTCACTCTTTTTTCTTCTCCATTAATACATTATTTCTCACTTAGCATCATACATTTTGACATTCAAAATTTGGTAGTAGTTCCCGAGACTAGCGCTTTCGGGTAAGTATACAAAAAAATAATGCCTTGAATTTTATTATAATAGTATTAAAATAACTAAAAAAAAAACAGTTTACCGTAACTGGCAATGAATAAGCTAATCAGGCGACATGAACTAGTCACAGCACATCCTCATGTTCAATTATACCAAATCTCAAACAAAGGTTCTGAGCAGACAAACTGCTACTCTTATAGACTATGTCAGCCCAGTATCTATATGAGCTGCTAACTAAACTCTTCAGGCCTGAATAGAGAAATGCGAATACTATTAGTTTGTAGCATAAGAAGAAGTAACAATGATGATTTCAGTGTGGAACGGTTTATGAACAATTTTTTAAGTGACGATAACTTAGTTGATAATGTGTTCGGACACAGCGTCTATGGATGTAAGTTCGAATCCTTACAACTGAGTCACAGCTTCCACTGAAGGAAAACATCTGTCGAAAAGTCTGTCGCCAAGAGCTTGTTGAGTTGTTTCGGTAACTGCATTTGAGAACCAATCCTCTCTAGGATTAGCGGAGTTACCGCCTGAGACCACGTCTTCGTTTCACATCAGATAAAATTGTACTCAAACGCTAAAAATCCTATAAAGTATTAAAAAAATAGTTTTACTACCGTTTAAAAGCCCCCTATGATTTCAGCATGATGATATTAAAAATTAAATAGAAATTGCGGGTAAACATATCGTATGTAATACACCCGAGGGAAGAAGCTTGGTGGAACGGAGCAAGTTAACGCGGATAAAATATAACTCGGTAACTCTATGCGATGCAGCTAACAGCTTCACGTTTCGACATACATTTTATATGCCGTTTATATTGTCATAGAATACTCACTTCGTAGATGGTAAAATGTTTTGTTGTCTTTTTAATCAATTCTGCATGGATATGTGTGTATATCCACTTCACTATAATCAAGTCATACATATATACCTAACGGGACAGCAAAGCATAATGTAGCCTAATTTTTTTTCGACCTTTTCTTAACCCCTTTATAATCTTTGACCCCACCACTTCGTGTCAGTCTGTGGTATTATCTGTACGAATAAACAAACAAGCATAAAATGCATGCACCATTATAATAACTTTTTCCTCTAGTTCTGCTAAATGAGTAAATATAAGAATGTAAATCTTTGAAAAACTTTTTTGATTTTCATGAAAAAAAATGTTACAGATTTCTAGGAATAAGTAATAGAATACATTTCAATCATTTTTAGAAATGTATATCTGTATCTTTGTATGAACACGCATCACTGCTAAAGGTCTGGATTTACAATAAAACCACACAAAGAAAATCATAAAGCATAACTTCGATAATAACTTAGTCTTTGTTTCATTAAAATCGGTCCACTCTATCAAAAGTTATTGTAATTTTAATGGCGCTGCGACTTAAGTATGAGAGAAAAGTAGATAAGCAAATGGACTAAATACGTTCAGATGACTTTATTAGTCATTGTTTTGTACATCGGGTTCCACGCGGACGAAGTCGCGGGCACAGCTAGTAATAAATAAATTTGATAAAGCTGATACAATGATATAACACTTTTTTTGTCTATTTCCAAAATTCAAATTACGTTCACACATATCTACTCTGAATGTTGCTTCTGTAACTTACTCTATGTACATCAACGCACATAATCCATTCTTGTACACACACGATAGGATCCGAGGGGTGTTAATACTAAGCTCCAAGTAACGCAAACTGCCTTAACTTAAGCTATAGCAGTTAAGTATTACTCGGCTACTTCGTCGTTAAACTTATTCGAGAGGCGGTTAAACTTGCTTGCAATATTTCAACGAGTGACTCTCATAATCTTCTTGCAGGTAAAAAGTAACATTTTAAAACTTCAATATACTACTGGTTTTTATTCTCGCTTCTGTTTTTGCTTTTTGCAATCATGGATAACACTTTATCTATACTAATAATGTTGAAGGATGCATTTAAGTGATGTCAACTTTAATAAACCTAATGGGCTCTTACTAGTCTCAAAAATGGTCTAAGTAACGGTTCATTCCATTCCAAAGATGACTGAAATAGCAGTATTGGTCATACCGTATGGCTAGCTACCGTATTCAACTTGAAAATATGTTGCCAAGCACCAGTTGGTGTGTTCCAGCTGCTGGCCTTGAGAGCCATTCCCCTTTAGGTTTGGCGTGTTTACCATCTTAGACCAGATCGTTATTTACATCAGATAAGATCAAACGCTAAAACCTATAAAGTATAAAGAATCATTTAATGTGAAGATTTATTGCAAATATTGTGTTCCACCACGTAAGAGACAGACAAAGAGATGGGTTATGAATATTAATAATCTTATTGAAATATCTGAATTAATCACCTGACATCAATGTTCTTGGTACTCCGGCACTTAAACTAAAAGCCTGTCCATAACTAAAATATTCCTTTTCTCAGTTTCCCTGTAATCCATTCTTATAAAAATACCCGTTTTGCTGAGACTTCTTAGATAGAGATTCTATTTAAAAGTTATTAAATTATACAGTACTTTTTGTTTGTGTCCTTTTTATAATGTCAGTTCTTTTAAAATGCCCTTTAAAAGTATGCTTTAGAACGACAATCGATATAATAATGTTTTTCTTCGGTTTATATTTTTTACATTTCGATAAAGTGGCTATTTTGCTGATTTAGAGTGTAACATAGAGATTATTCAAAAACATTACTAATCAAACATTATTAATCAAAAACAGCATGTGAACAAACACTTAGTTGATAGCGTGTTCGGACAGAGCGTCTATGGATGTAAGTTCAAATCCTTACAACTGAGTCACAGCTTCCACTGAAGGAAAACATCATGATATAACCATAGTATAGTGGTAGGGTTTTTATCTAAATCTGCCACCCGCTAGCTATCACGCTCAAGTTAAAAGTCTGTCGCCAAGAGCTTGTTGAGGTGTTTCGGCAACTGCATCTGAGAACCAATCCCGTCTAGGATTAGCGGGATTGCTTTAGTGAATGCTTGCTCTGCGTGTATGAGTAATAATGTAAGTTCATAACAGTTCGAATCCTTGCAACTGAGTCTGAGCTTTCGATGAAGGAAAAACGTCGTGAACATCGTTACCACCCCTCACCCTCAAGTTATACATTTGTAATCAAGCACCTATTATTCGGTTCCGGCAGCTGACCACATCGTCATTGAAAATCAAACGAGATTGTGGTCAAAACTCTTTATAAATGAATAATATTGTTAGCACTACTGTACTACTAATGACTACAGTGGGGGAGTTACTAATAACCTGACACGTCATTGATCGAAAGTTATCGGCCGGTCGTAACTAGGCTGGATGCTATAAAAGGCGAGTCTGTCGAGTCATTAAAGACATTCTTGCTCGGTCGTCTCTCTGGAAAATTGTATCGCGTGATTGTTGTTGTATTGCGTGAGTTCTTTCCAATTTACATTGTTATTTGTATTTCTCTGGGTTTTTATGAATTATTGTGTCACTTGAGATTTAATTGTTGATGTGAGTTTTCGTGTAGAGATTGTTTCATTAACATCGGTCCACTCTATCAAAAGTTATTGTAATTTTAATGGCGCTGCGACTTAAGTATGAGAGAAAAGTAGATAAGCAAATGGACTAAATACGTTCAGATGACTTTATTAGTCATTGTTTTGTACATCGGGTTCCACGCGGACGAAGTCGCGGGCACAGCTAGTAATAAATAAATTTGATAAAGCTGATACAATGATATAACACTTTTTTTGTCTATTTCCAAAATTCAAATTACGTTCACACATATCTACTCTGAATGTTGCTTCTGTAACTTACTCTATGTACATCAACGCACATAATCCATTCTTGTACACACACGATAGGATCCGAGGGGTGTTAATACTAAGCTCCAAGTAACGCAAACTGCCTTAACTTAAGCTATAGCAGTTAAGTATTACTCGGCTACTTCGTCGTTAAACTTATTCGAGAGGCGGTTAAACTTGCTTGCAATATTTCAACGAGTGACTCTCATAATCTTCTTGAAGGTAAAAAGTAACATTTAAAACTTCAATATACTACTGGATTCTATTTCCACTCCTGTTCTCGCTTTTTGGGATCTTGGATAACACTTTATCTATACTAATAATATTGAAGGATGGATTTAAATGATGTCAAATTTAATAAATCTAATAGGCTCTTACTAGTCTCAAAAATGGTCTAAGTAACGGTTCATTCCATTCCAACGATGACTGAAATAGCAGTATTGGTCATACCGTATGGCTAGCTATCATATTGAACTTGAAAATCTGTCACCAAGCACCAGTTGGTGTGTTCCAGCTGCTGGCCTTGAGAGCCATTCCCCTTTAGGTTTGGCGTGTTTACCATCTTAGACCAGATCGTTATTTACATCAGATAAGATCAAACGCTAAAACCTATAAAGTATAAAGAATCATTTAATGTGAAGATTTATTGCAAATATTGTGTTCCACCACGTAAGAGACAGACAAAGAGATGGGTTATGAATATTAATAATCTTATTGAAATATCTGAATTAATCACCTGACATCAATGTTCTTGGTACTCCGGCACTTAAACTAAAAGCCTGTCCATAACTAAAATATTCCTTTTCTCAGTTTCCCTGTAATCCATTCTTATAAAAATACCCGTTTTGCTGAGACTTCTTAGATAGAGATTCTATTTAAAAGTTATTAAATTATACAGTACTTTTTGTTTGTGTCCTTTTTATAATGTCAGTTCTTTTAAAATGCCCTTTAAAAGTATGCTTTAGAACGACAATCGATATAGTAATGTTTTTCTTCGCTTTATATTTTTTACATTTAGATAAAGTGGTTATTTTGCTGATTTAGAGTGTAACATAGACATTATACAAAAACATTACTAATCAAACATTATTAATCAAAAACAGCATGTGAACAAACATATTTGACCATTGTTTGTTGCGTGGGAGGCAGAGATTTTAATCTCTTATCCTCGTGCTTCTGGTCATCTGGCGATTGGGTTTGTGCTCGTTTACGGCTTGCTGCTTCTACTAGCGGCTCAAGCTGTTTGAGTTGTGACTGGGGGATTTCTGGTAGCACTAGACATCTTGTTATAGGGGTTTTCAGCGCCTCGATATCGGAATCTGGGATTTCGTTTTTTAGGATGCGTAAGTAGAGCGCAATCCATCACCTCATCGTTTCAGATGGGTCGCCAGTTGCAATCAGCTGGGCGAAGGCTTCGAAATCGCCGTCGTAAAGGTTTTCACGCCTTGCCTTGACAAAAGAGGGCGGCATTAGCTCCTCTTCGGGCGTACAGCGGGCTCTATTCGCTAAGGTTTTCGATACGAGATCGTCGACCTTCAGAGCGCTTAAGACATTGACATTGATTTCTACGTAAGTCGGGGGTAATCAATGTGTGTGAAATCTCGGAGTCAGTGTGTGTAGCGGGGGTCGTCGATGTATGTGGGATTTCAGTGTCCGTGTTCAGGCTTGTGTTCGTTCGTCTTACAGACGAGGCATCTTTTCTCTTCTTCCAGACCGTTGCCTGTCGGGAAGGGGTTTCACTATTACGGCGCATCGTCGCGCAGGACAAGCAAAGTTTATAAAACTTGCAGAGCTCAACATACGTCCTCGCGCGCGTGTGACGATGGAGCGAATCCGTGTAGAGATACGTAATTGTGTTATTTTTTATATAAATCAATTTCTGGTATCTAATATAAGAAGCGGGATTTATTTAAGAATTCGATTACTTCTGGTATTTCTAATAATATAATCTTTATTAAACAGTCGTGTCGTAGTACACAAAGCTCACTGCAACTGTTCCCATGCAAATAGTCGGTTTATATACAAGTCATTTCATGCAGACCTCTCCGTTTTCAACCACCGGGGACGTTTCGCGTCCATTTTATGTATACTATTATAGAATAATATTTGAAAAATACTAAATAAACAATGCAAAGAAAAACAATAGAATAGAAATCGATGATTAACCATATGTGCGATGAATAATTTGATGTTCTAAAAATATAAAGTCTATTTAAAAAAGGTTTAACTTTGAAGTTTATCGATGGAAATACTCCAGAAACTGTTGGACAACAGATACCTAATGCAAGCTAGAAAGCACTAGAAAAGGGTCTACAACCACGTTTTTGTAATCATGTGATAGCGTAATATCGCAACCTATGTATAACGTATTAAACGAAGTTCATTACGAAAATGCGCCTTTCTTATTTATCTGGGTACAAAATTACTACTTGATTCCTAACATGTAGAATATAATCAAAACCTGACATATTTAACTACGAAAATTTGGCTTCATTTTAAGTATATATTTTGTATCATCAAAAGGAGAGAACAACGAAGAGTTTTTCTTATTATCCCCAACATTAACATAAAAGCGAGAACAACTTAGACGATGTTGAATTATCTGTGGAATAACTCGTCTCGGCGGCTACTTGCCTTGAGACGCAAAATAAATGCAGTCCATTACGAGTGTAACTAGATTGTTTCGGGACAGAAACTGTATACATTTGATTCCCGTGGGCTGTTATTTTTATTGGATTACATTTTATACTACTATATAATATACCCGGCTGTATATCAAGATTATCATTGCTTGGCCATATCGTTCATTGCTGATGGTGTCACTATCTTTTTGCTGTCATCTTACTTACTGTACATCATATAATTGTTTTATAATAAAACTTATTATTCAGTTTAAACTACAAGAATATCTTGTTTCGTATCATTCCAATAATTTTAATATTGTATCAAAAAAATAAAGATATATTATTACTTAACCATTTTTGAAGTAAAACTTCTTATGGGGCTTTGAAATTCTCATCGACAACTTTTTTGCGAGGCAAGGTAAATACTGTCGGGTAGAGTGTTGAAGTTAAGCAACGTCGGGTGCGGTCAGTATCTGAATGGGTGACCGGGAATAATGCGTGCCATTGCCTTTTGTTGTAATATTTCAATTAAAATGATTCCCTGTAATACAAAAGTTTTACTTCTATCGTGTGTCTTTACGACACATCCTATTTTTTTAATAATCTGTCATAATAAATATTAGTGACGTGATGAAACGATAAAGAAAGAGGAATCTCTTAAACTGCATTTATGTACGACATAATTTTGTATGATACTGTAGTTAGAATACATTTTAATATTATCAGATTAATCAGTTAATGATCTGCTCAGACTATACCTGACAATAGAAAATCTTTTCGCGTTTACTATAGCACTTTACATAATTCTGTAACCTGCCGCGAGCCTGAGAGAACTATGTTTGTTTCAATCAAAGATCAACAAAACTTCTTTATAAAGTTTTCTACCAACTCCATTTTTTAAATGTATTTTTTATTTAGTTATTACGACCAGTTTTGCCTACATACCAATGTAGAAACGCCAGCTTTAAAATTATTATATAACTGTATATTCATACTTTAATGTTACATTCCAATCGATTATTCATACAATTTGGTTAATCGTTCGGAACACAAGAGAAGAACCAAAAACTGCTTTTTTGGCAAAAAGCTATTCTATTTTACCTGAAGTTCATAACGTATTATTTTTTCTCATATTTAATAAAGTGATCCGTCAACATACGCCATTCAACACTCCTTATCTAGGAATAATTGTTAATAATATTTATCAAGGTTAACCTAGAAATATGTAGCATCCTCGTTTGTAGCAACGTCGAAACGTTTGAATCTATTGTAAATGGAATGTCATTCAAACGTGTGATAGAACTTTTTTAGATATAAATACCATACATGGAGTTAGCAACGTCGAAACGTTTGAATCTATTGTAAATGGAATGTCATTCAAACGTGTGATAGAACTTTTTTAGATATAAATACCATACATGGAGTTAAAATTAAACAGTATATTTTACGCATTTCGTTTTACTATCACGCTCTCCACGTCCTGATACCGAGGTTCCTACAGTGGCATCCAACGTCGTGACAGCAGTAGGATGCCGAAGCTGCTACAAATAGATATATTCAATATCTCAATAAAGAGTGGTTTGTAACATCTCTAGTGAAATCAAACGGCAGAAAAACATAATTCAGTTTCTCAGTAATGCATACATCAGAGTCAATATGTAAATTACTCATAAAATAATTGTATACGAAATGGCGATCTCAAACCAACTCTAACGTATCAACGTATTAAAGCTGGAGTCCCGCGACTGCAGTTATCTGGAACGAGCCACAGTTATCTAAAATCGGAACGACTGAGCTTTACCATCTGCGATTCCCGTTGAGGCCACTTTATAAAGGCGATTCCCGTTGGGGCCACTTTATAAATGCACGTTCCATTGCACCGTGCACTGCGATCACTCGCAACTTGATTCATGGCCGCCGAGGAATAGATTATAAAAGTGTTTGTATTCATCCTGCAAATGAGATAATACCTGTGCAGCAATAGCAGTACCTTCATGGAATGTTTTATTTAATTAACTTCGTTCTTTTTACAAATAATGTATATATTAATACGTGAAGCGAAAACTCTGTACCCCTTTTTAAGCGAATTGCCCGAACAGATGAACGTGAAATTTGGCATAGTTAAAGTATATATGGAGAAGTGCAGAAAGGTGCAAAGGTGTATGGTTTTCTTTGTTAGGTTTTATTGTAAGCGCAGTACTTTAGCAGTGATGCGGGCTCATACAAACAGACAGACATTTCTAAAAATGGTTGAAATGTATATTATTAATTGTTCCTAGACTCCTGCAACAATTTTTTTTACAAAAATCTAAAAAGTACACACACGTTATATTTAAGTTCTGATTACATGTAGATAATATAGAAAAAGATATTATATGTTATACATTGTATAACATCGATACAACATCATTACATAGTATAAAACAAAGTCCCCTAGCGCATTTGTCTGTCTATCTGTTAGCAATAAACTCAAAAACTACTAAACGGATTCTGATACGTTTTTCACCAGTAGTTACAGAGATTCATGAGGAATATTTTTTGTATACAATTTGTCAAGGTTTTTTTATTACCAGGGCGGGATAACGTCCGTCTTGACCGCTAGTAAAAATATATAAATGTCAATTATAGAACCCTATAATAACTTTTTAGGTTTTTTTTGTATTAATCTCTTTGCTATATTACGCGCAACACCGAAATAATTAGTTATAACGTACAGGATAATTATGAAAATCTAATTTTACATATATTAACGAATAATTCAAGGAAATTATAACGAAAATAATAAATCTTTTATAATTCATTACAAAAAGTCGTTTACCTTATTCCAGTAAACCTTGAACAATATAGTCAATAATATGGGTCAAAGTTTTTACCGGGAATGTCATTCAAACGTGTGATAGAACTTTTTTAGATATAAATACCATACATGGAGTTAAAATTAAACAGTATATTTTACGCATTTCGTTTTACTATCACGCTCTCCACGTCCTGATACCGAGGTTCCTACAGTGGCATCCAACGTCGTGACAGCAGTAGGATGCCGAAGCTGCTACAAATAGATATATTCAATATCTCAATAAAGAGTGGTTTGTAACATATCTAGTGAAATCAAACGGCAGAAAAACATAATTCAGTTTCTCAGTAATGCATACATCAGAGTCAATATGTAAATTACTCATAAAATAATTGTATACGAAATGGCGATCTCAAACCAACTCTAACGTATCAACGTATTAAAGCTGGAGTCCCGCGACTGCAGTTATCTGGAACGAGCCACAGTTATCTAAAATCGGAACGACTGAGCTTTACCATCTGCGATTCCCGTTGAGGCCACTTTATAAAGGCGATTCCCGTTGGGGCCACTTTATAAATGCACGTTCCATTGCACCGTGCACTGCGATCACTCGCAACTTGATTCATGGCCGCCGAGGAATAGATTATAAAAGTGTTTGTATTCATCCTGCAAATGAGATAATACCTGTGCAGCAATGGCACGCAACATCAACGACGTTGACGGAGCTAACACTACAAACCAACGCACCACCTGTTATTGGTTTGTTCGCTTCCGTTCTGGGATTTTGTACCTGAAAAATGAGCCTCGCGGTAGTCCGAAGACTTTGGCCGACAATGACGAATTAAAAGCGATTGTGGAAGCTGATGATACACAATCTACGGCTGAATTAGCAGCAGCTTTCGACGTTAGCGTCTGAACAATATTGGTCCATTTGCGTCAAACTGGCAAGGTAAAAAAGCTTGACAAATGGGTGCCCCACGAACTCAATGATCGCCAGTGCGAAGTACGCGTCGAGACGTGTCTTGCACTACTCAACATACACACAAATGAAGGAGTTTCTCCGTCATCCGCCCTACTCACCCCAGACCTTGCCCCTAAAGACTACTACTTTTTCCAGAATTTGGATAACCCCTTGGCGGGAAAAAAATTCAATACCCGAGAGGCAGTACAAAATGTCTTTGAAGAATTTGTTGCCTCCCGTCCAGCTGATTTCTTTGAGATGGGCATCAATAAACTGCCACTGCGTTGGCAAAGGTGCATTGATTGCATTGGTGCTTACTTCGATTAATACAAATAAAAAATATATAAAAAAAAATTGTTTAAATTATTTCATACAAAACGGCAATTTCATAGGTAAAGACCTAATATTTATAGGTTCATATTTTTCTTATAGTAATACTAGCTTTTACGCGATTTCGCTCGTGTTAATGTGATTTTGAAAATAAAATACTTATATTATATTACTTTCTGATAATGTAGCTTAGTTAGTGAGAGAATTTTTCAATTCAAAAAAAAAAAAAAAAAATTAGTAGTAGCAGTATATATTATCATTAAACGCAAGAAAACGCCAGTAGTCTGTGCATGCAGAATATGTCGAGTCATTGTTCAAAATTAATCAAACAAAATAAATATGACAACATATAATTAAAATACTGTAATTACCATTATATTTTTATTTTTATTTTTTATGTCATAGGTGGCAAACGAACAGGTGGGTCACCTGATGTTAAGTGATCACCACCGTCCATGGGCACTAACAACATCAGAGGAGTCGCAATTGCGTTGCCACCCTTTGGGGGAAAGGGTTAGGAGAGGGAGAGGGACAGAAGAGAGGAGAGGGGAGAAGAGGTGGGCCTCCGGCGCTCTCACTGACTGAACGAAACACAACAATACAAGCACTGTTACTTCACATCGGTTTTCTATGAGAGGGTGGTACTACCCCGGACGAGCCGACCCATTCATGCTGAAACCAGTAATAGTTTCAGCGTGGCTCTACCACCATTAAATAGTAAGCAATCTTCAATTAGTGTAATTTCATTAACGGATTTTCAATTCAACGATGGAATATCACGTCCGTGATCAAATCCTTTTGACAAATTATTGCAAAGCAACGAGATACGTAGCGTGATTCATAATTCTGAGCGCAAAAAACAAGGCGTTCATTGGCGTTGGCGCTCGCAAGCCGGTCGGGGGATAAAATTGTAGTGATGTTTCCACATTTACTTACCTTACATTATATTAAACTAAATTGTGACTGTATTATTCTAAGTCTTACCAGAGGTACTAGCTTTAATGTATGAGTAAAAAGTGGGTCATTGGACATCTATATAGTGAATAAAAATGCAAAAAATAACAGGTCTTCATATAGAATAATAATTAATTCCATTGCAGAAATTAATTATCTAGAGTCTAGGATTAGCTACTTGTAGAATACAACAAGTGTACTACCTGGATCCCTAGATTAATAGACAGATTAAAAAAAATGTATTTGCGTCGTATAGGTTTTGTAGAAAATATGTAACTTAATGCGAAGGAGTGTAGCAATATATTACCGACTAACCTCTGCCCGCGACTTCGTCCGCTTGGAATAGTTACTAACCCTAACACGTAGCGGAAGCTTTCAAGAGGAAAAAAACGATTTTCAAACATTCTTCAGTGGTGCTCCGCTCCTATTGGTCTTAACGTGATGATATATAGCCTATAACTTTCCTCAACAAATGAGCTATAATAATAATTAATTCCATTGCAGAAATTAATTATCTAGACTCTAGGATTAGCTACTTGTAGAATACAACAAGTGTCAAGTGTACTACAGGGATTAATAGACAGATTAAAAAAATGTATTTGCGTTGTATAGGTTTTGTAGAAAATATGTAACTTAATGCTAAGGAGTGTAGCAATATATTACCGACTAAACTCTGCCCGCGACTTCGTTCGCTTGAAATAGTCACTAACGCTAACACGTAGCGATAGCTTTCAAGAGGAAACAATCGATTTTGAAACATTCTTCAGTGGTGCTCCGCTCCTATTGGTCTTAACGTGATGATATATAGCCTATAACTTTCCTCAACAAATGAGCTATATAACACTGAAATAATTTTTCAAATCGGACGAGTAGTTCCTGAGATTACCCCCCCTACAGCGTCACATACTCAATAACTTTACCTTTTTATAATATTAGTATAGATATTGAAACCCCAGAATACAACTGCATATTTTTAATCGCATATTAAAATTGTACAAAAATATTTATCAAAGATCTTGGCTTTAAGACAAAAAAAAAACAGTACCAATCAATTATGTCTTCACTGATAACACAATATCTTTAGAAATTAATAAAAAAATAACACACGTCTTTTTCCAAAACAGCATAATGGATTTTATTTATTTTTATTTAAAAGGGCAGCAAACATGCAAATGGCCCATCTGAGTGTACATAGTTACCGCTTATGGACAAATGAAACATCAGTGCAGGCATCACTATTGTTATCGGCCTTAAAGAGCGTGTTTTAATCACTTGGCCCCATGTCATGCCCCTGGGGAAAAGCCGTGCTTCGTAACCTCTTTGTAAACCTATATATTAGATATTCACAATAATGAAGACCACTTGTATGCCTTAAGCATTATAGTTATGGTTAATTAGTTAGATCTAGTTTGTTTAATGTATTAAAATTAGTTTAATTTTAAGTTAATTAACCTAAATATAAGTAGAGAAAATAGATAACCTCAAAATCTTCATACAAGATTTTAAGAAGTTAGCCAGTATTATACAAAAACATGACTGTGTTCCGTTGATCATACTTGAATACGATTTTTTTCACGCACGAAAAAGCATAACTCATTGTCACGTTTCGCCTGAGCCGAGCGTGCAAACGAGAGAGCCGAGCACGCGATAGAGACGCACGATCGGCCTAAGCGTCCGGCTTGTCACGCATCTATCCCTCTTTCACTCCATCGGCCGATGCGTCCGAGTCGTTCTCACATAAAATTATCGTCCGTAAACCGACTTTACAAGCAACCAACATTTTTTAATGTTATTTTTGGAAACCATATTACTACTACCATTGTCGAGTAGGTAACAAAGAAGTATCTTGCGATAATTTCATTGATCTAACAATATAGTGGCACCTTTGTTAACTTTCCAGAGAGATTTTGATGCACCGTGGTATTATTTTCCATCCACTTCACTTGTACATAATAACCGAATTATATTACATAATATGCCATCAATTTTACAAAATATAGAGTCAAATCATGATTATGAATAAAATATAAAACCACTACATGATAGGCTAAGATCCCGCCAAAAACTCGATTTAAATATAGAATCAAAATAAAAACGATATCAAATTGTATACGAATTGCTACTTATATAAAGGTAAAACATTGACATGAAATATTTAAAAAAATGGTACCACCTTATTTTGTACTAATAAGAACGACATTATATCGCTAATTACAAACCCAAAACTGAAAATTTCCCAACACTATGAACAAAGAGACGTGACAAAAACCGGGCGCAGCTATCTCCGGTTGGGCCAGTGTTTTGCTGGCTCGGCTACTTAACGCTATTGTACCGGCCGACGGATGGGGACCCGAGATAAGCGACACGTAAGAAAAAATATCACCTTTTTGTTAACCGTCCCCCACCCTTGCTATGATGTCGCGGATCTACGTAATGGCTAGCTGTGAATCAGGACTGACTTTTTCTTCTTGTTTTTTTTTATCTCAGTAAATTGAATATACTTCATGTGATAGGTACAAGTCAGGGCTTAAAATATGATTATATTGATCGTTAATATATTGTAATGAACGTAGAAACTTAGCAAGGTAAAGCCTACACAGGTTATTATGATGGCGCATACAGCGAGTGACGCAATATGTATTTGAAATTTAGCTGGTACAAGTTCCACGGCGTTAATTGTACAAATAGTAGAATGGGTTAGTATTAAGCATGGAATCGTAGCTATTGTAATATAACTGTATCACAGTGAGATTATGTGTTTTAAGCACTGCTATTTATTTATTTACAATTGTGAATAATGCAACAGACCGATGAATAATATATAACAATGATAAGAAATATAATAGACTGAAAACCTACAGCGCTTTATCACAATTGATACAATATAATACAAATATTGATACAACTTACACTATTAATACTATTGAAAAAATAAATTATGTTACATTAAATATTTATAAACATTTGCAAAAGAAAAAGTGAACAAGAATAAATGAAAAAGTCAAAATTAATTCATCTATAAAATCTAAAATTATCGTATGTAAAAGAGAACAAGATGTAGAGATTATTAAAATGCTTAAATAGTTATGGATATAATATAATATATAATATTTCACACGTGATACGTAAAAACCTGGTTATATCTCTTATTCAATATTATAAAAACATGTTTTTTTAGCGCTTAGCACTTGTACTAGAGTTACAAGTCAAAGCAATGATGGCTCAGTAGTATTGTATATGGACATCAAGTAGATTAGGTTCATGTCTCTGGAATGAGCTTAACCTTTCTTCTAGTGTCCATTCTCAAGTTGAAAATCTATTCAAAGCACATGTAGGTGTCTTCCGACAAAAGCACTTGAGGACCTGTTCTCAATAAGATTAGCAAAATACCATAACCTTACTATACGAAACATTACAATTTATAAGCAATTAAAACAAACAAAATGTACTTCCATTATAGATATAAGCATATGGATTCTGCGAATTATAATTTAAGGGAATTTGGATATATTTTATTAGATGGAAAATAGGAGCGATCATGATTTCATACGGTAAATTATTTTGCATATAGCGTGAATAATAAAAGTTATATGAATTTATAATATAATGTGATATGATACGTTATTTTTCATTTCAAATAAAAATAGCCGTGACGTATTTCATGTTCCAAATTTATTTTATAATATTACAACGTAAAAACTCGGAAGATCCTAACTAGCTATTATAATCAAGAAATTGAAGAAAATTGTATTGTATAAACAGTAGAAATGTAATTATTATGATTATTCTTGCATCAATCCACATACATATTAACGTACAGCTACCCAGAAATTTGTAACGTGTGATAAACACAATCGGACATAATTGTTAACAGTGAATCGTTATACGAAAGTCGTTATTGCCAATGATAGACTGTAATCATCATTAAAATATTACGCTAGGGTAAAATTTAAAAAGACTGAAAGCTTTTAATTATTACGCCAATTAATTTTTTTAACTCTACAAGCTACTTATCTCAAGTCTACTTGAAAATTGTTTTGATATAAAAATAAATTGAATATTTTATTTACAAATTTACGTCAGTCTGGAACCAGCACTTGGTTAGTTCAGGTATGACTGACTGAGACTATTATAAAAATGAATATTTATAAACTAGCTCGTGACCGCGATTTCGTTTATGTAAGAAGATTATTTCCAGACATAATTATCGTTCAATAATTATCCATATTTGACATTTTAGACGTTATTGTAGGACGTAATGACATTTAAGTACATTTTTTATGGGAGAGCTTTGAAATTCTGATCGGCAAGCTTTTTGTTAGATATAAAGTGGTGGGGGTAAACACTGTGTCGGGTAGATAGTGTTGAGTGTTGAAAGTAACTGTTTGGTAAACATTGAGTGACGTTGGCATTTAGTAACGTCACTGATCTGATACACATTGGTGTATTTGTATGTTTATTTAATAAAATATTCACTTCTATCGTGTGTCTTTACGACACACCCTTTTTTATTAACGTGGGGAAATCCCTAACGGATACGCCAGCCTCTCGAGGCAGAGGGTGGGTTATGTCTGACTCGTACGGATTAAAACTCCACGGTTTACCGACAGACCGTAATTGTTGGGACGGCAAGGGATCGTACAATGCTAATCAACCTTGTAGAGCCGCCGCTACGATCCGCCCAGCGAAAGGTGATCGCCGGGCTCCTACCTATAGAGAGGCAGACTGGGTACACACCAGCTGCCTCCCCTCGTCCGCCTGACCTGTGTAATGAGGAGATGGGCCGGTAGGTCCGGCTACAGCGGCGGAAGGAATTGGACAAAGCGACGCCTCATCCCGCCGGTCCTCCGTTGGCGAAGAGGGTCACTTAGAGGGTCTACCTCGCGGGCCCTCTCCGCCGCCTCTTTCTGCGAGATGACTTCCTTGCAGGAAGGAGGAGGCCATCGCTTGCCAAGCCTGTTCACTGCCGAGCATGGCCGAAACAACACTCAGCATCGATAAATTCCCCCCTACCGCCGCCGCCAGAATGCGGCGCTGACCCTCCCATTTACGACACACCGTTTTTATTATTTGAAAACATTTTGTTATTGTATCTAAATACTTAATCTCTGAACATGTATATTACTTTCTCAATATTAGTTGTTTTTTTGTAAACTAATCTTGATACTCATCCACACTGATCATCCATGTTTTCCTTAATTAAAAAATCAGACAAACACAAAGTCAACATTTTCTGGAACATAAATCGATTTGTCTATTTTCAATTCCAACATAGAACAGAACCCTAAAAATTATAAAACACAGTCGCGGTATTTCAATTGTAAAATACTAAGTTTTCAACATCGTTGTTCATAAAAACCACTCGCCGACAACAACATAGTTTGATCACTCCACAGTGAGTGAGAAATATTTAAAGTAATAACAATTATAATAGTCCACTCCAAACTTTTTGGGTGCCCTGAATATAACCTTGAATTCCGCTTTGCGCATAGTACAGTCAAGAAGTTAATACAAAAAGAAATCAAAATATTATTCTAGGAATTTAATATTAACGTTTATCAATCTTTGTCTCGTTATTATAGGTACAATATATTACATTTTTAATCAATTAAGATTCATGTAGATATTTCTCTATTACATTAAGTAAAAAGAATGTGGCAGTACAACGACCACGTTACTACTTTCACAAGATTTTATAGAATAAAGATACAACTTCGATTGTGTTATCTTGTAATTGCTTTGACAGCTAATTTGCGTAAACCTCTTTAATTAAATTGAACAGACATATACAATACATACGTACGAGATTACATACATTATATAGAATATTTGCGAAAGATTAGAGATAAAAATTAACAGACAATAAAAATCAAATCATTACTGAGATAATAAATCGCTTTATATTATGTCTTTATTCTCCGTTGATAGCTAACAATATTTTGAAATTGACACACAGCCTCGACTCACTGTAAGTTATTGCACTATCGGTTATTCCACTCTAAACTGAATATAAAAAGAAAAGCAAACCTCAAGCACTCCTGTATATTACTCAGCCTTGAATTTATAAAGTTTACGTCTGGATACATATGTTATTGAACAATACTTTAAGAGAATATAAGTATGCATTCTATACTGTGCCGACTATAAGTTTTAAGATGGAGCGATATTTTCATTAAAGCATCGCTTTGCTGAACCCTCAAAATATACCACAGAGTTTTTCGTATATATACAATATACACAGTGTATATTGTATATACTACCTATAGAGATATGACTCTTTTTTAATCAGCTCCTCTATCGTTACGTCCTAGAACTAATACCATACAGCGCAGTACTACGTACGTTGTATAATATAGCTTCTAATTAAAATCTCAATAAAAAATGTTGCCAATAGAAAAAATAATAATAAGGGTTTCATAAACTATACTACAGCGCCATCTAGTGATATATTTCATAACCTACATTTCTTTGTATATTATGTCACAATAACATATTCAAGTATTAAGGTAAAACCGTGTATAATATAGTGTATATAGCATAGATCTGTGACTTGAATTACAAGCATTGCTATAGAGAATGTCATGCACAGAGTATAATAAAACAAACAAAAAAAAACATTTATTTTCTTTCGCACTGTAACACTTGGAATTGGACATTTGTGGCGACCGTTCCATACACCCTTCGGTAGGGCCAGTCATGGAGTTCCGTGTTGTTTAATGACACACATTTGGGACATATATTGCAGATGACACGTCGGAATCAACCACACCGTAAGGCTTTGATGCTAAAGCGAAATATCATTGCAATATTATACGAGAAATCAAGGACAATACAAACATAACAGTGAATCAATAGAATATAAGGGCTAATCAATATACTTTGTCATACTATAATTAAAATATATTGACGACATTCATCGCAATATATATTATCCTATCTCTCAAGTTGGACCAAATTATATATAAATGCCAACTTTTATGAAGGTAGGTTGAGTAGTTTCCGAGTTCATCGTGAACAAACATCATGATACTGAATTTTATATATTTAGATAGATATAATATACTATAACATTTTACTGATATGTAATAATATTATTTATATATGTTAGTTGAAAAATCCATTATCATCAAAACATGTCATTAGACGGGAAGGCAGTCAGCAATATTAGATTACAAAGAACACCGCTCTCCCCCCATGTTTACCGCGCGTTCAACTCTCCCGGAATTCCGCCAGACTGACAGTATCTCGTTCCCGTAATTCGTCTAGCTCCCATCGCTCAATACACTCCCCTACGCTCGTCCTTGCCGTCTACTTTGTGCAGTTTCAGATTTCGCTTAATACCATGATATATCGGAATCGACTTTACTCGCTGCGGTGGAACTCTTTGTTTTAATTTGTCTTCTATAAATATAAAAATCAATTGACGTGCGTTAGTCTAGTAAACACTCAAAAACGGCTGCACTCGTTTCAATAAGTTTTTTTTATTCGTTTCAATACTAGAAAGAAAGAAAATTCGTAAAAACCGAAATTGCTAATTTTGTATAATGACTGCCACGTCGAATAACAGTCAATAGATGGCATTCGTGGTGAATATATTGTTTGACAACCGCACTTTACATAATTATTCACAAAGTACTTTATATTATAGGGAACGTTTATTAATTCCTTGCGGTTGTGTAAAAAATATCACATTTAGAATTGGTCTTTCGTAAAAAAAAGTAGGGGATTTTAAGAATAGATTTTATTAAAGCGAATTTAATTACATTCGTTTTAATCAGCCATTGTATGGAGGTAAATGGAAGAAGTAAAATGAATTAGACATAAGACACAGAGACTTCGTTTGAGGATTTAAATATTGTAAATTTCAAGGAAAGTTCGACAGATTTCAACAACAATTCCGTGTGATTTTTTACAAATTCTGTAGACGGCAAGAAATTCAAAAATTGATATTTTAAATATTTCCAGCAGATTTAGATGAAACTTTGTATACAGTGTTTATATGTTATTTTAAAATGGATATCTTATAAAGAATCAATGTTAATTTTAGAATTAATAAAATTCAGTAACAACAAAAGTACCAGACAAAAATATAAAAACACGTGTAAAGCCACGGGTAAAGCTAGTCTGTAATAAAATAAAACTATACAAATACATTCCGCTATTAAGAGCCAATAACTTAGTACGCGTTAATCTATATATATAAAAATCCATTGTCATGATGTTTGTCTACGATGAACTGCGAAACCACTCAACCGATCTTCATAAAAGTTAGCATTTAGGTATAATTTGGTCGAACTTAAGAGAGATAGGATAATATATATTTCGATCAATGGCCTCAATATTTTTAATTACAATTTCAATTATTGTCAATGTTGATTATTGTTATTAATTGTTAGTTTCATCAGTCTCGAATAGGTGGCGCTTTAAATTAGTTTGTTAAGAGAAAACTGTGGAACTGACTGTTATAGATATCTCACACACACGTTTTAATTTTGTAATATATTTTTCAACTCCAGTTTATGGTGCACGTATTCTGTTAGTCTATTTACTACGTAACCTCGCTGTTTCGGTAGACACTATTTTGCAGGCCCCATATAGGATGCATCTCCTTACATCAACACTTCGTAATTCGAATTTTATAATAGATTTGAGCTTTCGGTGGAGGAAAACAACACGATAAAATTATGGCACGGTGTAGTAAGGCTAGTTACCTTGGGCAAGTTGAAAATCTGTCGGAAAACACCTGTAACCATTCTTATCTTAACATATGGTGAAATTGAGTTTAAACACAAACTATAAATTAATTGCGAATGAATATATTAAATTCATTAAATGACAAAGTTCTCCTTAATTAATGATATTAATTCCATGTGGATTTATTATATAGGATCTAATAGGCTGAGCACAATAGGTAATTATAAGTTTGGGCCCAACTCGCAGCCACCAGGAGAACCGGCGGACCGTTTAATTTCGTAAGTTTTTCTGCACCACTAACAATCTATTAATAAGAAGTCCACTCACGTTCCCTTTTATTACATCTCGAGTCGCGGGAAATATCGAGTGCCTCGGATATAACGTGGGTAGTCATCAATTTAATATAGAAGTGTGAAAAGAGGCCATTAACGCCAATCCACTGAGTGATTTGATTCCGCCCGTGGACCGGATAGCGTCACCCGATTAATTTGCCTTTTCATCATTCTTTTTATAAAACCAAAACGCGTTTAGGCCTCGCCTTTGATGTACAAATACGACCTTAACTTGGGAATTTCTAGGAAATATTTAGATGAAATATCAATTTTTTTTTTGCCTTTACGTACTCCTTATTAGTCCGTTTTTGGTTTATATTGAAAGAGAAACAATCTGATATCAAATGAAACATATTATGTAAAACAACAACATCAAATAAAACTTATA
>MU160593.1:50554-73147 GCA_015888305.1 Antheraea pernyi | reverse complement strand
TACTCTACCGGCACCACACGGCAAAAAATAAAAAATAAAAATTATGAGATGAATACACTATGGAGGTGCTAAATCGGCGTTATTTTGTTTTTTTGTTTTTTAATAGACTGTGAAAAGTGCCCTTAAAGAGTTCAAAATTTATAAAATAGTACTTACAACAGACGCTCGTTTGCAGACCATTTTTTGTTGTCAATTGTTTTCCGAATGTGAAGAGATCGCCTCCACTGCATGACGGTAGACAGCTACAGAGGTTTTATTTTAAGGGAACGTTTTTGAGCATATTATACGCGAACATTCCGCCCACCAAGAACTTCGTTCTTCCTGCAGCCGCCCACCGTGAGTATAATTGTTTTAATTGGAAATTGGCAGAGCAACCAGCTTTGAAACTGGTCGCTTGAAGAAGCCATTACTGCTTCTCAAAGTCACTCTAATTTCCCCATTCGGACTCGGATGTGTGCCTACCACTCGTGCCATAAGACACTTTGTAGGAGATAGTGCGAGTTCCTTAATTAGAACAACATCACCTATGTTTGGTGCACAGGTCTTATTTTTCCACTTATGACGCTTTTGTAGAACATATAAATACTCTGTGCTCCATCGTCGCCAGAAATGGTTTGTAATCTGTTTAACTAATCTCCATCTATCTAATGGAGTCATGGGTAGTGTATAATTTTTGTTATCAGGTATAGCAACTAATGGTTCACCAACCAAAAAATGTGATGTAGTTAGTGCACTAATATCATCTGGACGATCATTAAATCCACAGATTAGTCGTGAATTTAAGCAGGCCTCCATCTGTGCGAGTAAAGTTGTCAGTTCATCATACTTTAAGGTTGAACATCCAAAAACCTTCATTAGGTGTGTCTTTACTGATTTTACTCCTGTCTCCAAGAGACCACCGAAATTGAGAGCCCGTGGCAGAATGAAGTGCCACGCATTACCGTAATTAGCCAATATTTCTGGTAGTCCACGTTGTAGATTCTCTTGGCACTTTTTGAATAAATCCTCATGTCTGTCCCATGATAGGCCAAGAATTTTTATGACCTGATCAAATTTGATATCAAACCCATGAGGTTGTACTCCCTTCTTCTCAGATCTATTATTTAACAAATCATCAGAATTGCTGGACCACTTTTGTAACTCGAAGCCTCCACATTTTAAAAGCTGAGTCAATTGGTTATATGATTCGAAAGCCTCGGAGACACTGTGACAACTAAACATTAAGTCATCCATATAGAAGGAGTGTTTTACTATCTCAGCAGCAATAGGATACTGCTTGCCTTCATCCTCTGCTAATTGTACTAGTGTACGTACAGCAAGAAACGGAGCTGATGCTGTTCCAAACGTAACAGTCAACAGTTTATATGTTTTACAACAGTCTTCAGGGTTCTTTCTCCAGATGAAGCGTTCATAATCAACATGTTCATCGGCCACCAGTATCTGCCTGTACATTTTAACTATGTCACTAACTAAAACAACTTTGTATTTTCTCCACTTCATCAGCAAGGTACGCAGATTGACCTGTAGTGTAGGTCCTATAAGCAAGGTATCATTTAAGGATGAACCCCACGTACCCTTGTAAGAGGCATCAAATACCACTCTGACCTTGGTGGTATCCTTGTCTTCTCTAATCACTGCATGATGAGGTAAATATAATGCATCCTCTTTGTCTTCATCTACCAATGACATATGTCCTAGTTCTTGATATTCTTGTATTACTCTTATATATTCGTCTTTTAATTTTGGATTATGCAGTAATCTTTTTTCCAGTTGTAGAAACCTAGATGTCGCTATATTCTGTGTTTTCCCACATTTATCTACAGGCGTATTCATATTTTTTTGAAAGGGTAACTTCACCTTGTACCTTCCTGTTTCTGTTCTCACTGTAGTTGCCTTATAGATTTCTTCACATATTTCTGCCTCCTTTGTTAATTTTTTCGCTGTGGTTATCGATTCCTTTTCTAGTTCCCAAAATTGTTTCAACATATTGTTTTCACAAACACAGGAATGCATGCTTACAATTCTGTTGTTTTTAATAGTTGTATTTGTGTCACCTGAAATGATCCATCCTAGTTGTGTATTTTGTGCTATGGTGCCAACAGGATTTCTCAATAGACCCTGCCTCATAATCTTACTAGTTACACTGGCCCCTAGTAACATGTCAATTCTTCCTGGTTGATGAAACCCAGGGTCTGCCAGTGTAATTGTATCTATCTCTGGCCAATCTAACAATATGACCTGTTTCTGAGGTAGGTATGTTGTGATACGACTAATTACATATGCCTGTACCCATAAAGTGAAGTTTGTATTATGTCTCGACTTTAATTCAAATTCAATCATAGAACTTGAATGTATTGTTTTTCCTTCACTTAGGTAAAACTCGCAGTTGTTTTTACGACGCTTCAAGCCTGTTGCTTGAGCGAAGTTCTCTGACACAAACGAGCTCTGTGATCCCTGATCAATGAGTGCACGGTAGACTTGTGTTTGTCCGTTGCTTGTAGTAATATCCACCAGTGCTGTAGCCAATAAAACTTGACCAGGGTTGTTTGAAAAATGTGACACATATGGTGATTGGTCTGCTTGTTTTGCTTCCTCTACTAACGTCTGTTTGTATGTATTTGAATCTCTTTTTTCAGGGTGTAATAACGAGTGATGTTTTTTCTGACATACCTTACAGCATGTAGTCCTCTTGCACTGGAAAGCTGAATGGTTTGGGATCAAACAGTTAAAACAAAGATTATTGTTTTGTACAAATGCATATCGAGTTTTATAATCCTTTTTTGCGAACTGTTTACATTGATATATATAATGATCCTCACCATTACAGAATGAGCATCGTGATGTCTTTTTAGGAGCGGTGATAGCAGCATGGAATGACTTTGTTTTTATAGTTTTTGTATTGCACTGTAACATTTCCAACGTTCTGAATCTAGTTTCTAAAAATTGAAATAAAACTTCTAACGAAACAAAATCAGTTGAGTGACCAGCTATGTGTTGCTCCCACAATCTGTAACTCTCATTATCAAGTTTGGTTGCTGTCATGTAAACTATAATAGCGTCCCATGTGGAGGTGGGTAAACCTAAGTTTTTTAGAGAGCTCAAACATTCTGATGTTGTGTCTAAAATTTGTTTGATGTTGTAATCAGATTCAGTTGTTAAGTTTTTCAAACTAAATAATCTTTTAAATAAACAATTGGAAATATATCTCTTATTATTATACCTCTTTTTAAGGGTCTCCCATGCTTCTGAATAGTTTTGCGATGTAATCGGTATGCTTCTCAAGAGAAATTCCGCTTCTCCGCTCAAACTTGTTTTCAAATAATGAAGTTTTTGCACATCATCTAATCTTGAATTATTATGAATTAAACTTACATAAATATCGTGAAAAGATGGCCATTCCGTATACTTTCCTGAGAACAAGGGGATGTTAATACGAGGTAGATTTGGTTCTATATGTGGCAACTCATATTGTGAAAGTGTTGTTTGTTTTGCTGTTTGGATAGGTGCGAGTTCTTGGAGTTTTGTTTTTAAATCGCTTTTGTGGTTTATGTAAACCTCCTCACATTCATAATAAATATCTTTAGAAAAGTATGCTATACCTTGTTTCTTGTCGCTATCCACACAACCTATGATATCTTCGTGGCAACTGGTAAACAATTTCCAAATTTGTTCTAAGTTTTCTAAACGGGTCTCAATATATGATATACTTATCCTACTTTTCGGACATTTGCTGAAATTAATTTGTGACTTCTGTATTTTTTCCAATCTATCCATTTGGCATGCTATCAGGTTGTTTAATTTATCCATATTTTAACAGTTTCACATTTAAATACCTTGGCTTTTATGTATGTAGGCGGATAGGCACTAACCGAAAACCGTTGGGGAAATACGACTTGAATTACGCGAATCTTTCAGAATACGCGTATGTATTATTCGAGAATTCACCACACGTTTTTTTCCAGATTTTAAATTTGTAATGTTTTATGCTCACGTAAGTTTTTCACAATTCCAACACAATACACAATTTTATTATCACTTTTTAAATTGTTTTATAACACATCCGACAACGAAGGACCATGAAAAGTGCCCTTAAAGAGTTCAAAATTTATAAAATAGTACTTACAACAGACGCTCGTTTGCAGACCATTTTTTGTTGTCAATTGTTTTCCGAATGTGAAGAGATCGCGATCGCCTCCACTGCATGGCGGTAGACAGCTACAGAGGTTTTATTTTAAGGGAACGTTTTTGAGCATATTATACGCGAACAGACTGTGTGACGCTTGACCTCTGTCACACCTGATGGAAAGTGAGGACGAGGCTTAGGATGTGACGCGTTCACCCAGTAAATGCACATTCACTCTTCTTTTGAAGATCGCTTCATCATACACTTCAGGAAAAACAGACGCAGGCAGCGTATTCCACTCTTTCGCGGTTCTCATAATAAATGACGATGCAAAGCACTTCGTCCGGATGAATGGTATGTCAACCGCGAATGATGGAACCCCGTACGGCGTCTGGTAGTCCTAAGATGAAACGGAGACGGTGGAATTAGTTGGTGCAGATCTTGTGCACATTCTCCAAAGTGTAGCCGATAGAATAGTACAAGGCAAGGTACCCTACGCCGATGTTCCAGTGTTTGCAGTTTGGCTGCTAACAGTGATTCGTTACCGACAAGTCTTCGAGCTCTGCGGTCGACAGAGTCCAGCAAGGCCAACTGGTATTTAGCAGACCCGTCCCAAAGGTGGCAGCAATACTCCATACACGGCCTTATATACTTTAGTATATAATAACTATGTCAATAATACACCACACATAAAAGTTTTTAAAAGTGCGCGATAGTCACTACGAACCAACAAAAAATAATTTTAAAATTTGTAAATTTCAACATTTCTCTCTGTGTATATATTTCGAGAATAGGGAAACTATAAAGAAACGCATTATATCTCATTCACTCACAGGCAATTGAAAAACCTATGAAATTGCCGTTTTGTGTGAAAAAAATTAAACGAATTTTTTTTCATGTATTTTTTATTTGTATTAATCGAAGTAATCACCCATGCAATCAGTGCATCTTTGCCAACGCTATGGCAGTTTATTGATGCCCTTCTTAAAGAAATCAGCTGGACGGGAGGCAACAAATTCTTCAAAGGCATTTTGTACTGCCTCTCGGATATTATATTTTTTTCCCGCCAAGGAGTTATCCAAATTCTGGAAAAAGTAGTAGTCTGTAGGTACATGGTCTGGTGAGTAGGGCGGATGACGGAGAACTTCCAACCCCAGTTCTTGCAACTTGGAGACCGTCTGCTGTGCAGTATCCTCATACTCGCGCTTTGTCGTGCAGGAGCAGCGGAGACGAGCGATTGATCAATGCTGGTTGGAGATGTGCCAGCTTCTCCATCATTATGTTCAGTTCTTCACAGTACACATCTGCAGTAATGCTCATCCCGTTTGGTAACAAGCTGTGATGAATCACACGTTAGCTCCGTAAACGTCGTAGATGTTGCGTGCCGCTTGTGCCGCGTTGCTGCCACGACGGTACTCATATTCCATAATTACTCGAATTTTTAACGTATCCATGATGACAAAAAAGATTGAAATGCGATGAAAATGTAACACTAATCAATAAACAAATGACTACTTTTGGAAAAAGAATTCCATGTTTTTAAAATAAAATTAATTTGAAATTAGAATTCTTAGCCAAACAAAAATTATTTTGATTTGAAATGGCCAGTACTGCAGAACGGCAATTTCATAGGTAAATACCTATTTCTAAAGAGCTATTTCTTTTTCGTTACACATTTTTATTTTATAAAATCCAATTCACACCGTTCCAAAAGTAGTTTCACCTAAATTCTCTTCATACATTTTACTTTTCTTCCGGGCTGTAGCATCCGCTTACAGGCGAAATTAAAATAACTTATTTATAAAATTTAGGAGGCTAGCTGCTGTAGTTCCTCCCAAGAGAGAAAGGAATTTACCGACCCAGGCCTCACATTACAGCTATGTCGTCTTACTTCCAGCGTTCTGTGTAAATTCTAGAGATGTCGTTTGTCAACAAAATTTATTTAGACTAATATATCTTCCTCCCATATTACAGTTATGGAATACATTCCACGCGAAGGATGCCGTAGTTCCATCGCTGAAGGCATCGCTGAGAAACCTCAACATGGAATACGTCGATTTGTACCTGATTCACTCGCCAATAGCTTTATACGTATGTAATTCATACTATATGCGCTTACATTTTTTGTTACCACGATGGTCGCAAACAAGCATGCGAGCCGCCTGATATTAAGCAGTCACCAAAGCCCTTGCAGTATCAGTGGACATATACGCGTTGCCGACTCTTAAATAGCCTATTTACTTTCCCCTTCAAAGAACAAAGTCCCCAGAAAAAACCTCAGTCAGTAGCTCACTCCACAATCGGAGCGTTAGTGGAAGGAAACCCCTCTGAAACCGGACCGTCCGACACCATTTCGGTTCGAATGTGTGGGGATGAATTCACATAACACTGGACAAGATTGACATTGAGTACTTACTAGACTACGATTTATACTTAGTAATTTTGTATAATTTTTAACGAATTGCAAAATATCTCAATTCACATTTTAATTTAAACAGGGCTGAACCTTGGTTTTCCAAGATACACCAGAGAACTCCGCCAAATCGTATAGGAAATGTTTAGTGTTTGAAGTATTTCTAAGTTTATAATGATAAGATTAAATAGACAACATCCTAACTATTAACAAAGAGGTTCCCTTTCATTCTTTTTGGCGTCTTTATCACGTAAAATGATCGTCCATTAACCGACATTACAGACGATTTTTTTAGATAAGATGTATTTTAAAAATCGATTTTTTTTTTGTTAAATTTTCTTGTTGATACTTAGCGCTTCAATACAAACACAGTGAGTATTAGACGGCGTTTTAGCCCGAGGTTGTTACGTGATAAGCGTTGACAAGCCAGTTCTTAAGTACAGCTGCGAGAACGTATCTAACCATTGATGTTTTTTGACAGTTTTTCAATCTAAGAATTGTGACTATTCAGAGAGGTATTATAAATGGTCTTACCATCCTGCTATGTTTGTATCACGGTGTTTTCTTCTTCTAAAAGTGTTTTTGCAAGATTCTATCATATGTATTTAGAGATCTCCTTAGCAGCAGTGTCGCGAACGTTTAACGCGGTCGTATTTATCGATATTAATCCGCCATGACAAGAATCTGGTGACGTACTTTGATATTTCTTCGGAGGTATTTGCGCTTCGATATTACAAGTCGCAAGCGTAGGCAGCCAGTGTATTCCCTCCTGCATAAAACCCTTGGACTTCTTGGATTTCACAGTGCTTACTTATCAGATGGAAGCGAATACTTATCGAGCTACATAATAATTGGACGGGGCAATTGCTACTTATCTACATACATCTACAATATCTACATTCA
Organism: Antheraea pernyi; assembly: GCA_015888305.1. NCBI lineage: Eukaryota > Metazoa > Arthropoda > Insecta > Lepidoptera > Saturniidae > Antheraea > Antheraea pernyi. Next base: position 65,708 of record MU160593.1, on the reverse strand, counting down.
TGAGTTTCTATTTAAGCTGAACACAAATGTTGTTCAATTTTCAGGAAAATGGGTCCATAGATCCAAATACAGATTACATGGAGACTTGGGAAGGAATGATCGAGGCTCAGGAGCAAGGCTTGACTAAGTCCATTGGAGTGTCAAACTTTAACCGGAAGCAGCTCGACCGCCTTCTCACTCTCAGCAACGTTACACCGGAAGTTTTACAAAATGAGGTAATTCTATCTGCAGTCTTCATTTTTTGTATTGATACAAGGAGGCGTAAGTTGACTTTTAAAGAATTTTTTGTATTAGCGAATAATTTTGGCTTTTGAAAATTGCAATAGTCGATAAAGTCTTTGACTGATTAGACCAGTCTCATAGCCATGTGGTCCTTCAAGTCTCATTGTACAAGTCTTTTTATTCCTTTTTCTGAAGCGTTGTTTTTCCTGTAAGAAATGATTTTATCAGTTAACCCATTTCCTAATCTTAACAAGCTGCAACAAAATTATCATGAAAAATGATAGGTAGGATTTTACAAATTTGGGACGTTTTTCTACCGTCCAAGACTTAATCAATTGTTTCTTATTCACATAGGCATGAGTTGAGTGTCAGGACATTAAATCTTTGTTATCTATAGAAAGGTTTTGATGAAGAGTTTTGAAAAATTACACAGAAAAACCTTAAAATCAGTTTTCTTTTTCTGTAATTATGAACACAGCTTCAAATTGCTATTAGCAACTTGAGAGAACTTCTGAAAATTCATTTGTTACTTCCTAATCACCACAGAGTGCATTAGATAAACTAGCCACTGAAAAAGCCGCTCTGTTTATCCTATAGTAAGGCCGGCTTATACCTTCTTGATATAAGCAGATATAAGATTCAGCAGTGGAACTTCAGGATATGGTAATTTTGACTATAAATAATTATATTTCTACACATAGATAAACCTGAACCTGCAACAGCCTGCTCTGCTGGCGTATGGTCGCAGTAAAAACATCACAGTAAGTGGATACACGCCGTTCGGGTCGCTGTTCCCGCAGAAGGCACTGCCGGATGCTCCGCCCCCGCGAGTCACAAGCCCGCGCTTGTTCAGATTGCACAGAAATACAACAAGACCGTGCCGCAAATCGTATTGAGATATATTGTAAGCAAGTTTTTCAAATGATAACCTCTTTTGTACGTACCTATAGTTAACTATAAACCCGTCCCCAGCTTGTCTCAGGGTGCAATATATTACTATGTCGTCTTAATTGTCCACACGTTTTTGACACGTGTGGATTTCTATCCATTTTTAAAACTTAACAATTCAAGTCAAAGATGCTTTGTAAGTCGCACCACATAATTATTTTTTTAAACAGTGATGGAGTCGACCGACAATAGAATTTATAACGTTGATTTAAACTGTCTCGTACATCAGGGATGTCGACATTTTGCCGAGCTAGTAAAAAACAAAAACAAATTAAGAAAAATTTGTAAAATATCATGGAACGTGAAGTATTGCGTAACAAACCGTTATTACGTGGTTATATTAAAATGTATATATTGAAACAGGTATTCGCGTTCTCTTTCAACTCCTACCTCCATACATACATACAGCATCACTATAGTATTGTGATAGAGCTAGATTTACTAATCCCGCCTGACTAGCTACCGCCCTCAAATTGTAAATCTGTCGTCAAGTATATATAGGTGTGTTCCGGCTGCACTCGTGATCCAATCCCCCTTAAAACCAAGGTTCATCGTGTTTACTCTCTTAAACCATATTATTATTTAACATCGGATAAGATTATGGTGAACCATTATATTGCAGTGTTCTTAACTTGTTTGCAGTAGGTGCATTATTTAAAGCAAACCATTCCGGAATCCAAGCTAAAGTGTTATTTGCTTGTCAAACCTAAAAATATGTTATTTCACTTTGAATTCTACATGTTCTCTGCAAAAAGAATTATCACAATCGGAAACCTTTAGCGTTCGATAATTTATATATAATCGGTCCATAAATCAACCCCTGAGGGACACCGATTCGAACCAACGATCCCGTAGAAGTTCCAACATTTCCATTTACTTGCTCACTATGATCTGTTACGTAAGAAACTAGAAAGTCGAGAGACGTTTCACAAACACCATAATGGTTTAATTTAAATATATGCGTTGTATAACACACGCAGGCAAAGGCCTCTAAGAGATCACAAAACGTATTTCGTGCACATGATTCATTTAGGTGTCATTTCTGGCCCCAGAACTATTGTATAAATAAAAATGATGAGCATTGATGAGCATAAGGATCAGTGTCGATTCATCTCTTGATAGTAGTCGCCTTTCCCTGAGGCCACACATATATCTAAAAGTATTGTACAATTGAAAATGATGAGCATAACTATCGTTATCAGTTCGTCTCTTGTTATTACTCGTTTCTACTTGAACACACATAGCGACCTGTGAAATACATTTGCCAAACTCATCCACCATTTGTCTAACCTTAATCCTATATAATACTCTGTTCCAGTTGGAACTAGGTGTGGTACCGATTGCGAAGTCTGTCACCAAGTCCCGAGTGGAAGAGAACATCCAAATCTTTGATTTCACGCTTACTGAAGCCGAACACAATCTACTCCGAAGCTATAATACCGGTTACAAGATTCTAGTCGCTAAGGATTTGATTACTTCACCTTACTATCCGTTTGGAGAGGAATAAAGGATACCATATTCATTTTTTTTTTTTCTTCTTGATAAGTTTTATACAGCACTGGGAAAATATATTTACCGCCCTTAAACATTGTTTTCTGTTAGACATATACCATGTTATTATAAAAAAGTTTAATACCCATTGAACTCTTATTTCAAAAAAGTTTTATCACAAAAGAGTGTCTTACGGGTAAGGGTTTTATTTTTTCCCTTATCAAACGGAAATAGTTTAGAAAAATTATCCGACACAAAATACATATAAGAGTTGTCGAGGTATGTATGCTTGGTACACATTGTAGTGATATGTACACTTGCATATCTATAGTGTGCATGCTATGCATATTACAGGGGACCACTCATCGTTTTCCCGTTTCAATATAATATTCTACACCAGTCCGGTTGTAGACGTAGATGTAATCAGACGTGTATTCAATAAATACGTGTTGTTGTCTAATTAGTTAGTGAGTAATATGCAATGAATGTGTAAGAAGATTATAAACTCTTAATCTTTATAAAATTATGGCGCTGACGCCGCACATTTAGTAGTGTGGTCCGGCGGCCCCGCTACCACGTCAGTCGTTTGCATTACTCTGTCTAGGCCGCACCATTATTAGGTCAAAAATATAATAAATATATCCAAAATCAGAAGTGCATTATTTATCACCACACACACTAGCCCCAACAGCTTAAGCGGTGAAACCCGACGTGATTCAATACAATTCCTGATAAATAATAGTGACTGTAAATTAAAATAAGAAGACGACTCAATTTACCGGCAAGACAGCAGTTTTAAATATAATTTTTACTTCGCTATTATTTTCAGAGATTGCCTGGAACGAACAAACAGATAGACAGACCGACATAGTTTTAAAAATATGCATTTTTGTTATTAATAGCGTGTATACTTTCATACCCAATCAATAAAAAGTTGTTATTTAATATGGCTACTGAGCTAGTAACGCAACTTCGAACACTTTCCATGGAAGTCAAACAGCTGCGGGCCGAAGTAAGCGAAATAAGATCGCGAGGTCGCGCTTCGCAACAAGCAATCGCAAGCAAGCGATCGACGACACTACTCTCGTTCAAGTTCAAGACCGCGGGAGTACAACCGTTCCCGGTCAGATAAACCACTTAGAGATGGTATGTGCTGGTACTATTACCGTTTCCAGTATAATGCTAAGAAGTGCATCGCTCCATGCAGCTGGGCAACACGTGGACAATCAGTGCAGTCGCCGGTTCCGGAAAACTGAGTACGGTGCAGACATCACCGGTGTGTATCGGACTATATCGTATCGAGAAACCACCGTTTGTGCGTGACGGACAGAAAAACCGGTAACCAATATTTATTAGACACGGGTGCAAACGTATCGCTAGTACCATTGAGTTTCGTTAGTAAGGGAAATCGACGCGAGTGTACATATAAACTATTCGCTGCAAACGGTAGCGAAATCAAAACCTTTGGTACAACAGATATAGAATTAGATTTAAATTTACATAGAAGTTTTCAGTGGCCATTTATTGTAGCTAACATAAAACAACCGATAATTGGTGCTGATTTTCTCAAGTTTTATCAATTAATAGTAGATTTATACGGAAAAAGGTTGATTGATGGTTTAACTAAAGTACACAAGAATGTATCTGTGGTCACAAGCTACCAACCGTCCATAAATAGCATACAAAACGACAATCCTTACCACGAATTATTATATCAATTCTCAAACATCATTAAACCGATTTCTTATAAAGAACCTACGTCACATAACACGCATAATACGCACAAAAAATAAAATAAATGATAACTCATTTAATCGAAGTGTCGACGGAGTTCGTATTTCGAACAGTTCAGAGGTAGCAACTGTTTTCCAAGACTATTTCACTAATATACCTTCACAAATAACAAAAAGTATAACATCATCAGCCCAGGGTGCCGCAGCTCTTTTAAAGAATATGAGTGCACCTACAAATTCAGAATTTAAATTCTCATTTATTAATGCAGGTGAAATAATAAGGACATTCAAACAATTAAATTTAAAACACACCGAAGACATATGGGGAATGTCGGTAATAGTAATACAGTCCTTAATTGTCACTATTTCACCACATTTGGCCAATATATTTAATCAGTGTATATCAAAAGGAACTTTCCCTAATCTAATGAAAGTAAGCAAAGTAGTTCCTTTGTTTAAATCAGGCTGCAGAAGTAGTCTTGGAAATTATAGACCTATTTCTGTACTTCCGTCGATAAGTAAAATTTTTGAAAAGATTATGCTTAAACAATTGGTAGAATATTTTACTGTGCAAAAGTTTCTGGATGATCGACAGTTTGGTTTCACAAATCGAAATCTACTACTGACGCTGGTGCAACGCTCATAAATCATATATTAGGAGCCTGGGAGGATTCGCAAGATGCAATTGGTGTGTTCTGCGATTTGTCTAAGGCCTTCGATTGCGTTGATCATAGTACGCTTATACTTAAATTAAAACACTACGGTATTTGTGGATCTTCTCTCGACCTTCTAGTCTCTTATTTAAAAGATCGCTGTCAGAAAGTTAACATACATGGGGTAACCTCTGCATTGTTGCGTTTCGTTAGGTCAGTGAGAGCGCCGGAGGCCCACCTCCCCTCCCCTCTCCTCCTCTCCCTCTGCCTCCCCTAATCCCTTCCCTCCAAAGGGTGGCAACGCACTTGCGACTCCTCTGGTGTTGTTAGTGTCCATGGACGGTGGTGATCACTTAACATCAGGTGACCCACCAGTTCGTTTGCCACTTATGACATAAAAAAAAAACCTTGACAAATTAAATACCTAAACCTTTCTCTAATGGTATAAATCACTTTATCTACTGATAAAAACCGCATGACAATCCGTTCAGTTTTTTGAGTTCATCGCGAACAGACAGACAGACAGACGTGGCACAGGACTTGGTTTTATAATATTTAGTGATTATTAAAAAGAAATGGTTTACAGCCTGCTATTTATCAAAAACAATGGTGTATATAAAGGTAATTATCCTTATAGTGGCATGGTGGTAGCTTTCATAAGCGCCTTCTGAGGGCCTAAATTGGATAAAGTATATTTTGATTTTATATGATCTCTCATATGTCTGCGAAAATAATTGTCTAGTCAGTCTAAGAGAACAGGAGTGAATAACACACTTAAGACGGAGAATTCCCTAGGGGAATAGGAGTAGAACACAGAATACTTTTCTGAAACCAGATAATTTTTCCATACTTTCCATAACATTTCATGAGACCGGAGAAAATTCTGAAAATTAAGTATCTTGTTTGAGAGATTCAGTTACAACTGTATTCCGGCCGGTACAGAGCACGCCCCGCTTCTCAGGATGGCCAAATCGGAACGTATAGAATAAAAGAAAATGGTACAGATTACGCACCGCTTGTCAGGCTGAAATGTCACGTTTATTGTCAAAAAATATTTGTGTACGGACGTAAATATTCCGCCTTAACGCCTTAACAGCTTCACCGGACTACTGTAAAGGATAGCTATAAGATATTTTCACCTAATATATATATTTATGAAAACAAAATAAAAAATAAGAACTTTATTTAATTTAGGCACTGAGAAGGCACTTATAAACGTTAAAACTGCCACCGGTTCGAACAGACAACCCAGTCATCGAGAAGAACCGGCAAGAAACTTGATCTGGTTTATCATTTCATTATAAATAACATAGCACAACATATTTTTATAGATGTACATATACAGGTACAATCGTTTTTGGCGGATACACAGAGAGAGACGTCATTTCCAGATGTATACATTAAAGCCCGCTTGACATGGTGCTTGAACTTACTATCTGGCAAATCGGTAATGTGTTTTGGGACTTCGTTATAAAATCTAACACTATTACATAAAAAATGGTTACGGGTTTTAGTAAGCATGAAACCTGGAGTGATCAGTTTGTCATCATACCTTGTATTTATATAACGTCGGTCTTTTAATAAATCCAGCTTATCAAACTTTCTTGCGGACATATATAAGATTATCAAGAATGTAGTGCAAGAGTAGGGTTGAGATACCGGATTCATGAAAATTTATAGCTTTTAATGATTCGAAAGGTTTCATATTATAAATTGCTCCAAATACCCGTTTTTGTACTAGGAATATGAAGTCATTACAAAAAACTTAAATACACGTTGAACAGTTGGTTAAAAAATGTTTGACCACCAAACAGTGCCTTACCCCTATTTAGATACAGACACTATATAGTATTTTACTATAAAGTACTTTAAACATGTGTTCAATAAGGTTAAATATTTTATACACTTTTAAGTACAACTAAAATAAACGCAAGTTCATTTTTGTTTTTGTACTAAGTTCTACGGTGTCTACCTCAGCTGCTGCCCCCCATACCAAAATGCCGTAAGACATTAAACTATGAAGCTATTAAGAAAAAAACAGAATCGTATAAACACATTCCGCTGACGTTTGTTAATCGCACCGCACTATTCAACCAACAAAAGCGCCATCGCCCTGAGAGATCTGGAATACACGAATAATGTCGTGCGGTTTGTGTACATTAGATATACGTAACTGTGTACTCCTCGTACTATACACGGAACGAATCGTTTCCAATATTATCAAGCTCTGAGTGTTACAAGAAAGATCGTGTGTGACATGGAGACTTACATGAGACGGGGTTATATTTATATTTCATTCATGTCTTTTTGTCTCCCTCTCTATTTATACTTTACAAAATGACCTTAAATGACGATGAGATGCTAAAGAACTAAGATGCTAAACACACTAAACCTAGAAGTGACTGGCTCTCAAATGCAGTTGCCGGAACATACCCACAGGTACTAGGCGATGGATCTTCAGTTTGAGCATGGTAGCTAGAGCCACCACGATGTTTTCTTTCACCGGAATCTCCGAGTCAGTTGCTAGGATTCGCATCAACGTTCATCGACGCGGTGTCCAAGCACACTATCAAATTACAGAACGTATCAAACTATATCGTTCGATTGACAATGTTTAATAGATGGTTCTAGGCTATTTATGTTTTTGATTTAATTAACTCCTTGCCATATTTGAATACCCAACAATTTAATTTTTTTTTAAACTGACTACGCTATTGACCTAGCAATGTCTTAACAGCTTCACCGGACCACTAAGGCGAGCGCTGAAGGCACTCAGCCGATTTTATTTTGATAACTAACTCAAAGGTGCGCGGTTCACCTTGGCTTGGGTTGTTGTCTGATTCATGTAATTCGCGATCTATCTGAGCTAACCTAAGCTTCGCTACATATTCATACTTATATGAGTTATTGAAACATATATGTGTACCAAACATACATACCTCAACAACTCTTATATGTATTTTGTATTGGATAATTTTTCTAAACTGTTTCAGTTCAATACAATATAAAAATCAAAATAAAAACCGTTCCACTTTCATGTGTGTGTGCACGTGTGTGGAGGTGATATGTGTAATGTTGTCGCAGTGTTGTAAGATTTTGTGTCACTGTATCGCGCGAGCAGCGTACTCAAGGGCTCCACACCGAAGGAACGAACCTAGGCTTAAGCCGCTGCCGAAGGGGGCCTAGTCTGGTGAAACCCAGCAAAGTAGACAAGAATCAACTAGCTTAATTATCTACTATATACTTAGTGAATCACTAAATACTGACTTAATATTTCAATGTTTAAAATTAAGCAATCGTAAGCCTAAAATGAAACTGGTTAATATTCTGTTTGTAAATTGAGATCTTGATTGGATTCGTAATAGTTTTCAACTTTAGATTATGTTATAATCTTAGTGTTTACGCCGATCGGTTATGAGTTTCAGACAACTTAATTTTCACGCTCTGTCGAATACAAGGATATATGAATATGAGAGATAGGGCAATCACAAACACCGAATACATGATTAAACTTCGATAGTTAAGTTCGATAGGAAGTCCTGGTTGTCTAGAGATTTCACCGGAATATCAACCCGATATCCGCAGGTGCGAACCCTGGTATGTACCAACGAATTATTACATATAATCTATTTATATTACATTTACTAATGTAAATCGGTAACACTATCGGCTGACGCTGAAGAAACTGTGGATTTCTTAGTTTGAAATCGCCAGTATGTCGTAGGATGGCGTGGTGATTATGCCCATACCTTCCTTCGAGTAGAGGCTTCTGTCTCTGCAGTGGATCTCTTATAGGTTGATGATGATGTATTTGTCATCATGTTTAGCGATACATTGTAGTTCTCGACTAACAAATATTCCAGTTAATTGGTATATTATTTATTGAATATGTCTAACTTCTTCTCGAACACTTTTTACAAGGACTTAAATGGGTTCAGAAGTTTTCTAGTTACAAGTACGACAAAGATACATTGATTTATATAGAATATGAGTCGTTACATGTCAAACGTAGTCCGGTGAAGCTGTTAAGACCTTGCTTGGCCAATAGCGTAGTCAGTTCGAAAAAAAATGTCAAAATGACCCAAATCCAATTTGAGCCGTTCATAAGATTTAAAGTTGTTTAATAGACGTTCATATTGGAAACATGTAAAATTTGAATATCATAAGATGAAATTAAAAAGACTTATGATCCACGGTGAATACGGATTAAAAATCTTTAAAAAATTAAGAATCTCATATAAGCGATTAAAATTGGACTTTGAAGTGTATATTCGAACAAATTTTCTTACAACTCGAAGATAAATACATCCCTATTGCAATTTCGGTTAATTCTTAACCTTTATTTTTTCTAAGTTAGAGTAGAATTTTAATGCTCTGAGTTATTTTTTTTATTTAATTCATCCGGAAAACAAACTATTCCGACCACGAAGCTCCATAAACCGTTACATTAACAAGTTATTAGACTCACCGGAAGGCATTTAAAATTACCACCGATCGTGAAACAAAATTAATTCACTCAACTTTCGCCATAACTAAACGCCCATCGGTCCCTAGAAGCACATTATAAACTAAATAAACATTTCCAGAGGGGTCTCACTAAATAAAGCGTCCATTGAGAACGTCGTTTAATTGAAATGTGCCCTAATAAATACGGCCGGCCCGAAGTAGATTACTTCTACGATCTACATTAGTAACGACGGGTGGTTTTTTTTTAGATAAAAAATTAACAAGAATTTCACGTTTTATATTATTATTATTTTTACTTAGTGTTGTTATAGAAATCAACCGTGTTATTATAAAAAAGTTAAATACGCATTGAACTGTTACTTTAAAAAAGTTCAAGCACAAAAGAGTGTCTTAACTCTTGTTTACAGATGGGCAATATTTAAATTTCAATGTTTTCTAATACTTGTCTAAGTTGACAGTTCTTATGTTATTGTTATGATTTATTGTTTTTTCTATTTGCAAAAGACATTCGATAATAAATTATGATTTTGTGAGTATAATAAATTTGGAAGAAATAAAAAAAAATTAGAGATTCACAAGTAAATCATAACTACTACTATATGACACTATTGAAATTTGACATTATACTGTTGTTCCACTATACGCACTTTAATGTAATGTATAACTCTTATAAATTGCTTATTTTAACATTACATCATTTTCTTTTAACTAAAATGTTACAAAATTGATAACCAATTAAACTTATAATAAATAAATTTTCTTAGTGAAGATCTGAACAGAAATATTATTCGTGAATTGAAATTATTTGCAAAACATCTGTGGGTAATGGAACGTTTTTGGATGATGAAATCGAATTGAATGAATGCTATTCAGATTTGTTTGCATAAAAAACTTAAACCAGAGGTGTAGCTAGAGACCACTTGAACACGCTGTAGTACACTTCTGTAATAAAGTACTATAAGCATGTGTTGAAGTAGATATAAAATTTTAGGCACTGCTTAGTAAAACTCGTGTTAAACCCGTGTTCATTTTACATGTGTACATGTGTTTCTCACCCACCCGTATGTATTTCATATCTGGCATTTTGTCTAATACTGACCCAAACGAACACGAGCACAGTTTTTTTTTTCTTATTTACTGTTTCTATGGTTTGTGGCAACTGAAAGCGAAGGAAATAGCGTTTAACCAAGTCACATGTTTCGCATGCATTCCAATGTTTCCTGCATACTGTAAGGGTTGATATAACAGAACCAACCGGAATTTGCATCCCTGTTACGCCGCGGCACGCCGGCAAGCCGTGCAAATGACAGCAGGGAAATTAAGACAGCCATTGGGTTCTGTGTTATCAGATTGTGATAAAACGGGAATATAATACACTGGAATAGCGTTATTTACATTCATATAATGACTACATACCGACAATAAAAGTTGCGACAGTCTTAAGGGCTGACGACAGGAGTGTAAACTCAAAATAATGATATAAGCGTGTTCTCTTTGGAATTTTTTAATGATCTATTTTATGAACTAGCTTCTGTCCGCGACTTCGTTTGCGTGGAATAGTTACTTTGAGCTAACGCTAACATGCAGCGGAAGCTCTAAAAAAACGATTTTGAATAATTATTCATTGGTGCTCTGCTTCTATTGCTCGTAGCGTGATGATATATAACCTATTATTATAACCTTTCTCGATAAATAAGCTATCGAACACTGAATTTTTCAAATCGGTCCAGCGGTTCCTGAGATTAGCACGTTCAACCAAACAAACTCTATATCTTCGTATAGATCTTGAAAATTAACGATCCAATTATATAGCCCATTCGATAATATTTTGGCACTAACCGTCGCCAGCCTTTTAAAAACTTTAGGTGAACAGTACGGATCAGTTGTAGATTCAATAGTAGCTAGTCATTAGTATGGACATTAAATCAATATTATGGTTTCAGTAATAACAGTGGCATACAAATTAAACATGCCTAATTGAGTTTATGGCGGTATCTTAGTCTGCCATGTAGTGACTTTCTTTTTTTTTTTACATTATATTATAGGGCGCAAACGAACCGATGGGTCACCTAATGTCAAGTGATCACCACCGTCCATAGACACTTGCAACATGAGGAGAGTCGCAAGTGCGTTGCCAGCTTGTATTGGGGCGGGGGAGAGGAAGGGAAGAAGGAAGGGGAAAGGGAGAGTAGGTGGGTCTCCGGCGCTTTCACTGACCGAACGAAACGCAACAATGCGAGCACTGCTACTTCACGTCGGTTTTCTCTGAGAGGATGGTACTACCCCGGACGAGCCGACCCATTCATGCTGAAACCAGTAATAGCTTGAGCGTGGCTCTACCACCTTTAACTTTTATACCTAAATCATAATATTGTGTCATTTGACTCTATATTTTATAATATTGGTGGCTATTTACGAAATATAGTTTGATTATTATTCATAAGTGCAGTGGATGGGAAATAATACCACGGAGCATAAATTCTGTGATGCCACGAAAACTCCTTAGAAATTTCTAACAACAGGGCCACCATTTTGTTAGAACAATGAAATTTTCGCAAGACACTTGTAACATCGTTATCTACTCGACAATGACAATAATAATCTAGAAGATTAATTGCCAAAAATTACAAAAAGTAGGCCCAATAATATATTTTAAGCATTTTCAAAGCACATCATGTAAATAAGGTTTTAATAGCTAAAATGGTACAGTAAATTACTTGTTATTTAATAATCTTAGTAAAAATCAAGAAATACTGTAATAGCCTATGCAATAATAAAACGTTGGACAGCTTAATTAAGTCACTCTAGAAGTCGAAACGCAATCGCTCGCGCCCGCAGCGGCTCGCTGACAGCTGAAAGACAATAACAATGTTTCACTCGGTCACGCTACGTTGTCACGTTGAGAGGAGTCACAGAGACGTGACATGGCGACGATTCGAACAACTACAAAAAACCGTTTAACCTACTTACGTATTCCGTTTTAGAAATGACTTCCATTGAAGTAATTATGATAGCTGTGCCCGCGATTTCGTCTGCGTGAAATCGTATGTAAAAAAGCAGCGATTAATAAAGTCATCTGAATGTATTAAGTCCAAATGGACTTAATATTACATTAAAATCGGTTCTGTCTATCAAAAGTTACTGTACTTTTAATGAAGACGCGACTTAAGTTGGAGAGAAAAGTAGATAAAGTAAATTCAGAACCGATTTTAATGACCAGAACTAAAAAAAGTACGTCGTTTAATCGGCGAAAATCAATTCTCTAATGAATGAGAAACAAAGAAATAATAGCTAGGCCGACAAAACAATTTGAATCTTATGTTTATACAAATAGGAGTGCAAATGTTATTGAGTATTTCGTTAATAGTGCAAAGTTCATCTTTTAACATGTAGATTTGGAAATGTGACGTCACAAAATTAATGACCCTTGTCACACAATGTCACACTTCGTCGACCCCCTCCCGCCCCTTAATGTGTGACGTAATTTATAGACGGTTCCTTATAAGATATTTTATAAAAACACATGTAAGCAGTTGAATTTCCAAATAAATAAATAAATTACATACGTTGTACATATATTTATAATAACACTAGAGTTACAATCGTTTCTAGTGGATACACAGAAAGTGGTGTTAATTTCAGACATAAACATCGTTGGCCTTATTGATCAACCCTATAATAGCTTTCTGACACAAAACCCTGCTTGACATGACACTTAAACTTACAGTCCTGCAAACCGATAATATGCTTTGGGATTATTGTTTAAAATCTAAGACTATTGCCTAAATAACTGTTACTGGTCTTACTGAGTGTGAAATATAGGATATAAAATAAGATGTAATATGTAAAAGCTTTATAATTTAAAAAAAAACACGAACTCTAAATTTATAGATCATACGGGCGGAGCCACAGGAACAAGTAGCGCATAAAAGATCCATATTTTTTATTGGATTTAGCTGATTTATGGGAAACAGCATCAATAAATACATGTACACGAATTAAGGATTCACAGTACACGCGTGGCGTTCAAAGTGAATCTACAAAAATGTATTATTTGCAAATATCTCTGTTTCTAATATCGTCTTGTTACGCGGTGAGTTTACCATTATCATATACTAAATTACTAACATTAGTGAAACAGTGACCATCAATTTTCTAGGGGTAAGTTTTCGTTTAGGTGCTGAACCAGGATCCAACCAACTTGCTGAGCGCTTGCGGTTATAAAACAGAATCCATTTTTCATCGCAGGTAACAATGCGGTACAAAATTAATTAATCTGTGTGTCTGTTGAGCAGTGCAAGCCACGTCTCGACGCGTACTTCGCGCTGGCGATCATTGAGTTCGTGGGGCACCCATTTGTCAAGCTTTTTTACCTTGCCAATTTGACGCAAATGGATCAATATTGCTTTGATGCTGACGTCGAAAGCGGCTGCTAATTTAGCCGTAGATTGTGTATCATCAGCTTCCACAATCGCCTTTAATTCGTCATTGTCGACCAAAGTCTTCGGACAACCGCGAGGTTCATATTTCAAGTCGAAATTCCCAGAACGGAAGCTAGCAAACCAATAACATGTGGTGCGTTGGTTTGTAGTGTTAGCTTTATAAACGTCGTAGATGTTACCTGCCGCTTGTGCCGCGTTGCAACCACGACGGTACTCATATTCCAAAATTACTCGAATTTTTTACGTATCCATGATGACAAAAAAGATTGAAATGCAATGAAAATGTAACACTAATCAATAAACAAATGACTACTTTTAGAAAAAGAATAACACTAATCAATAAACAATAACTACTTTTGGAAAAAGAATTCCATGTTTTTAAAATAAAATTAATTTCAAATTAGAATTCTTAGCCAAACAAAAATTATTTTGATTTGAAACGTCCAGTGCTGCGGAACGGCAATTTCATAGGTAAAGACCTATTATTATCTATATTATAATAAAACTGTAGCAAGGTCAAATCTGTACATTTTTTTGAAAATTTTTATCGGGTTAGATTTCGTTATCGATATAGAAGCCAAAAATAATCTTTTTACAATGTTTGTCTGTCTGTCCCTCTGTCCCTGTGAACACGTATTACGCTGAAAGTACTGAACCGATTTTAACGAAACTTGACACAGTAATAACTAATATTACAAGGTTACATTTAAGATACTTTTTGCCCCATAAAACGCAAGGGGTTCTCCAGGATAACGAAAGCAAAGAAATTAGTTAATGTAATAGACTTTTTTGCGACACCTTAATACAAGAGCCAGCAACGTTGGAAGAACGAGAATTCGAGAAAAGTTGGTCATTTAATATAAAGATATATCATGCACTTCCAAACAGGATTCAGGATACCTGGTAGCCGGTCAACGTTGTGTTTTTTAATGCGCATTACACCTTTACAGATCAACATTTTGATTTATAAATTATTTAAGGAACATTTTTTTCAGTAACTTATAAACGCTATTAAAAACATGAATTTATCACTGCCAGACAATTTTGTTATTGACAATAATGTGCCTGATGATATTCTTTATAAACAAAATAATTCATTTCAAACCATTTTATTTTTTCCCTTGCAAAGAACATATTTCATTTTGTTAACCAAGCGCTTCCACAATTATGGCTATCTTTATTATACAACCAGTGTTGC
>MU160593.1:0-47106 GCA_015888305.1 Antheraea pernyi | reverse complement strand
CGAGATATTACTGAGAACCGCGATGTGTGCGGGAACTAAAGGGGATCGATTACAAAAGCGTGGGCGCAACACGCATTTAATAAGATCGAATTTAAATTTACTAACGGTGACGGCACCGAAATCTAAAAATAGACATAACAAAAATTATTATTATTATTTAACGGTTGTTTTAGGGGAAGATAGGTAGGGTCTTTACAGCTTCACCGGACTACTAAGGCCAAGCGCTTAGGGCACTCAGCCGATTTTGGGTTTTAGGTAACATACACAAGGGTGCACGCACACCTCGGCTCGGGCTGTTACCTGAAAAAAGACGCGTCTGTCCTAGCTAAACTATACTAAGCTATTCATACATATATACATTTGTGAACCATACAATCGAAATTGCATGATTCACAAATGCATACGTGTATATCGGAAATGAAACGAACTAAACTATTCGATTCAGTTCGATGAGGGAAAAAAAGTAAACCCTCCGGTGTGCGTGCACCCTTGTGTATGTTACCTAAAACCCAAAATCGGCTGAGTGCCCTAAGCGCTTGGCCTTAGTAGTCCGGTGAAGCTGTAAAGACCCTACCAGGTCAATAGCATAGTCATTTCGAAAAAAAAAAAAACCCTTTTAAGTTTTTTGTCTGTCAGCCTGTCTGTGTCTGTCTGTCCCTCTGAACACGCATCACTCTGAAAGTACTGAACCGATTTTGACGAAACTTGGCACAGGGATAACTAATGTTACGAGATTACATTTAGGTTTTACTTTTATTTAGAGATTACTTTTTATCACATAAAACGCAAGGGATTCTCCAGGATAACGGACGAAAGTTTAAAAAATGTTGTTCATGATATTCTTGACGAATTTTGGTAAATTTTCTTTGTGCTGTATATAGCAGACAGATTAGCTAAAAAATTAAGCTATATTTCCTTATGCTACTTTAAAAAAAAAAACAAAAAAAATGATCGCTGTGTTTTGAACCGTCGGCTCCGTCGAAGCATATTAAGTCCAGTACATTATAACTGAGCTACGGCTACATGACATTTCTGTGCGTAATTATCAACTACATACATTTGTGTAAATGAAACTATCACTTATATATTGGTACATTTATTTCATAGTATAAAAAAATGTTTTCTAAACAAAGGTGACAAGATTTATTTATTTATCTATACTATACTACAGTTTTATTATAATATAGATAATAATAGGTTTTTACCTATGACATTGCCGTTCTGCAGCACTGGACATTTCAAATCAAAATAATTTTTGTTTGGCTAAGAATTCTAAATTGAAATTAATTTTATTTTAAAAACATGGAATTCTTTTTCCAAAAGTAGTTTTTGTTTATTGATTAGTAAACTGTAGCAAGGTCAAATCTGTACATTAAATTTTTTTTTAATTTTTATCGGGTTAGATTTCGTTATCGATATAGAAGCCAAAAATAATCTTTTTACAATGTTTGTCTGTCTGTCTGTTTTTCTGTCCCTGTGAATACGTATCACTCTGAAAGTACTGAACCAATTTTGACGAAACATGACACAGTGATACCTAATATTACAAGGTTACATATAGGATATTTTTTGTCCAATAACAGAGTTCTCCAGGATAAGAAAAAACAAAAATTTGTGGTTAATGAAATTCTTAATGGATTTTGGTAATTTTTTGCGATACCTTAGTACAAAAGCCAGCAATGTTGGACGAACGAGTATATTAGAAAAGCTGGTACTTTAATATGAATATATATTATGCCCTTATAATTTTAACTTATAAATAAATTTAGGAACAATTTTTTTCAGTAACTTTTAAACGCTATTAAAATCATGAATTTTTCACAGCTAGACATTTTTTTTATTTACAATAATGTGCCCGATGAGATATTTTATAAATAAAAATAATTTTTTTTCCATTGCAGAGAACTTATTTCATTTTATTAACGACGCCATCTTAAATACATGCGTCGATAACATACGCTGCCACAATTATCTCTATCTTTATCGTGCAGGCAGTGCTGCACTAAACTAAAGCTGTAGCTAAGTTATTCTATATACATATTATTTTTATATAAATAAATCGGTCTGACTTTTTTGACTATTATAGGAGGCACACTTACAGGTGGGTCACCTAATGTTAAGTTATCACCACCGTCCATAGACACTTGCTACACCAGGGGAGTTGCAAGTGCGTTGCCAACCAGTGTTTAGGGTGGGGAGGAGAGAAGGGAAGGGGAAAGAGGAAGAGGAGGGGAGGTGGGCTTCCGGCGCTCTCACTGACCGAACGAAACGCAACAATGCAAGCACTGTTACTTCACGACGGTTTTCTGTGAAAGGGTGGTACTACCCCGGCCGAGCCAATCCATTCATCCTATAACCAGTAATAGCTTCATTGTGGCTCTACCAACATGGTTTGAAATTATTTTTACTTTTATTTACGAATAATAGCATTAGGCACCTTATTGTCAATAACAAAAATATCTGGCAATAATAATACCATGTTTTAATAGCATATTAAATTTAGTGACAAAAAACGAGCTAAAATTACTTAAAAATCAATATTTTTGTGTGTAAAGGTGCGATATGCACAAATAAACGCAACGTTACCGGCAGCCAGGTAGCCCGCATGCTATGTGGATGAACATAAAGATATATAAAAACTGGCTTATTGAATTTCTGACGCTTCCGCTGTCGATACCTTTACTAGCTCTTAGACGAATGGTTACAGGCAAGTGATATTTGACGCGTTGACGCGATTCTCATATTTATATTTTTCTTCAACACAATGGAGTGTGAAAAAGTTTTAATACAAGTAGAATATAGTTATGATAATGATTATGATAGAGATGATTATTTAATTTTATTTTTACGTATTGTGGATGTGCAAATTCTATGTACAGTAGGTTAGGTGTCGTGACAGATAAAAAGAGAGAGAGAGAGTGTATACCCTATATACATACATATAATTTTCATTTCAATAGTAAACCAATACAAGGATTACTTTTTGATGTATTAACTTTTATTAACTTGACTATCCCAGATCATTCAGTTCGTCTGCACCAAAACGGTTATCACCGGTTTCAATTGTATTTTTAAACCTAAAACCCGATTGCAGCCACACCTACCGTTTCCAATTGTAAATCCTAACTATCAAGGGGCTCACTCAAACATATACCCAGATGATATGTGAGAATTCTTTTAAAATAACCCTAGAACCCGTTCGTAGCGTCATCTACGGGGTTCAATTAAGATGAAAACTAACCTTTTGTAGGTGGTAGAGCCACGCTAAAGCTACTTCTGGTTTCAGCATGAATGGGTCGACTCGCCCAGGGGTAGTACCACCCTCTCACAGAACACCGACGTGAAGTAACAGTGCTTACATTGTTGCGTTTCGTTCGGTCAGTGAGAGCGCTGGAGGCCCACCTCCCCTCTCCCCCGAGTAGCTTTAGCGTGGCTCTACCACCTACAAAAGGTTAGTTTTCATCTTAATTGAACCCCGTAGATGACGCTACGAACGGGTTCTAGGGTTATTTTAAAAGAATTCTCACATATCATCTGGGTATATGTTTGAGTGAGCCCCTTGATAGTTAGGATTTACAATTGGAAACGGTAGGTGTGGCTGCAATCGGGTTTTAGGTTTAAAAATACAATTGAAACCGGTGATAACAGTTTTGGTGCAGCGAAGTTGCCCCGGGTCAGCTAGTATACAATAAGAGTCTAACGTGTCTGTACTTTTTAGATTTTTATATGAAAAAATGTTGCAATTATTATAAATATTCTATAAATTTTCGGTCATGTATTACTATGGATATGTATTAGTATCGAGTCAGATATGAGTTTTTATACAACCCCACACTCTATACTCCTACTAGAACAGTTCTCAGGAAGAGAGACTGCTCTCGGTATCAGATACACACTTTGACTAGCTTTTATCCGCAACATCACTTGCATTAATATACATTTGATTATTACCAGCAAAGAGCACTGTTTTTCTATACGAAAGGTACGGTTACGTCCTTTTTTATACGCCTGATAACGTGTCTACAAAATTTCACGATGATCCGTTAAGTATAACTAACTATATAGGCGTAAAAGCGTAAAAAAAAAACAAACATATTCACAGTCGCTTTCGCTACTTTTATCTATATATTTTATACATATAATAAAAATGAAGTGTCTGTACGTAATATGAAAAAAAATAATCATTTTACTTATTGGGTATGAAAGTATACACGCTGTTGTTAACAAAAAATGCTATATTTAAAAATTTTGTCGGTCTGTACGTCTGTTTGTTCCGGGTAATCTAGGAAAAGGCTGGACCGATTTTGAAGTGAGTTTCACTGGTAGATAGCTGAAATTACAGCGGATTACGTAGTCTATTTTAAATTAGAAGAGCTTGTAGCCGTGACTTCGCCCTCAGTACTATCTCCAAAACGGTTGGACCGATTTTCAAGGTACTTTCACAGGCAGATAACTGACCTTATAGGAAGTAATTTAGATTATTCTATTTTAGATTAGCCGCAACTTGGTCAGCATGAAACTTTGGCAAAAATACGTTGTTCACTGTAAACATGTGCGTAAGATGTGCGTTGTACTGGACTCCTAGAATAAATATAATTGAAATTCATATATCTGTCTCTTTGTATGTAATTTGAATTATATTGTCTTTTTGGTCATTTTGGCGGCCATTTTGTTTTATTTCCCGCGCTTTCGTCTACATAACTCAGTAACCATAGTGACATAAGAATATTGTATCGAGTTCAATGAGCACTATTTAAATTGTTGAATATTAAAAATTTCTTAGACAGGTATAAAGTTTTATAACTTAATTTATATTTATGCAAGATTTCAAGACATTCATTGTTTACAATTAAACATTATAATTATTAATAGAAATTTTAAAGATAGAAGCGGTCTTTCTAGTAATATATTAGACCAATGATTCCCAAAGTGGTCCAGGTGGCCCCCAGGGGTCCACGAGAGACTCGATGGGGGTGTACGTTGACGTGACAAAAAAATTGGGGTGCATAGTTAGTAAGCGGAGCTAAGCCAGAGCTCAATGAGGGTACGTTGTACTGGACAGTGGAGGACCTTTGGTGTTATCGCGGCTATTGGGATGTATGGGCGCGTAGTGTCGGCGCGGCGGTCAGGGAGACCCGGTGAAACGGCTTTCCGCTGGCCGCTCGCAGATTAGTAGGGTTCCCGAACCCAGGGATCACTTAATCTCCGCCCTGGGAGGCTGAACCTCCAGTCTGCGCATAATCCTTGGAGTGGTAGTCGTGCCGGAGGAGGAGACCGGAGTGGACCCGGCTGCTACTACAAGGGGGACCGAGGGTCTTTCCGTGCACCGTGCTGACAAATCGCACTACCTATGCTACCCTTTGGCAGGTCTTCTATCTCTCTTTCACCATATACTTGTCCCCTAGCTGTCAGCCCAACGAATCCTCATCAACCTATTTTATATACCTAAAAACTACATGGCAAGAAGAAGAAAAAGAAATAAATGTTTTACAGCGGCATCCTCATCCACAACAGTGGATTTCTGTAACATCAGAGGACTCCACTCTAATCTGAATGCTGTCCATCTGCATTTAGAGACTGCGACCTTCTTATTTCTTACGGAGACGCAGATATCCTGCCCGGCTGATACATCATACTTACTCTATCCCGGGTACAAGCTCGAACACAAATTCCTGAAACGTGCTGGGGTATGCATGTACGCTTGTGAGGATGTTTGCTATCGCCGCTTACATTGCCTGGAAGACAGGGACCGTTTTTACGCCTGCCTATACAGGTCTCACAGTGGTGATATAGACACGTCGCGACTCTTCGAGCACCTGCAACTGATGGCTGATAGAGCACTCGAGCAATATCCATCTGCGGAGTTGGTGATATTAGGAGACTTCAACGCTCATCATGTAGAATGGCTTAATTCTCGATCCACCAATCCTGCGGGAAGGTCTGCTTACGAATTTGCTCTCACTTATGGACTCACACAACTGGTACAAACTCCAACAAGAATACCTGATATCGAGGGCCATACCAGCTCTTTACTAGACCTTCTGCTGAAAACACGTCATACGCGCGGCCTTATCCCTCCAGACCAGCTAGCCTGCATCACATATGGCAATATAAATCAGCAGATTGGGACGGCTTGCTGGAATTCTACGCATTGTACCCGTGACAAAAATCCTGCTTCACTTGCAGCTGCTATCAGTGGAAAACTACATTCCCAGCTCACTAGTAGCTGCTGGAATAAAAAAACGACCGTGGTTTAATCGGCTTTGCAAGAAAGCCCGAAAGCTAAGACAAGCGGCTTACAAAGCTTGGACTACGGCTCGAACTAATCAGGACCCAAACACATCTGGTGTAAAACGTAAGCTAAACGCTGCTTCAAGGCAAAGTAAAGGACAAACATCCAAGGCTAATTTCATCAGTAGAATTGGCGCACGGCTGACCAGTCACCCTTCTGGTAGTCGTGCCTTTTGGTCGTTCGGCAAAGCTGCTGAGGGAAACTTTACCACCATTGCGAAATGCTGATGGCAACTTGGCTCACAGCGCTAAAGAGAAAGCCGATTTACTGGGTACTCTCTTTGCCTCGAACTATCGACTCGAACCTCGACTATGAACATCGATGGAAGTATCGTGCCGCCTACCCTCTTGCGGTGCGAATATTCCATGCCGGAAATATGTATCACACAAAGGGACGTCCAGCGGGAGATGCTCGGTCTTGATGTTCATAAATCGAGTGGACCAGACGGCATTCCAGCAGTGGTGCTCAAACAATGTGCTCCAGAGTTGTGTCCTGTGTTAACGCGCCTATTCGAGCTTTCATACCGCAGGGGATATTTTCCATCTTCGTGGAAGACAGCCTATGTGCATCCCGTGCCTAAAAAAGGCGATAGATCAGATCCATCGAATTACAGGCCTATCGCTATAACCTCCCTACTTTCTAAGGTGATAAAGCGTGTTATCAATACCAAACTCCTGAGATACCTAGAAGAATTCGATTTAATCAGCGATCGTCAATACGGCTTTCACCACGGACGCTCAACTGGCGATCTTCTGGTGTATCTCACACACCATTGGGCTTCAGCCATTGAGAGTCAAGGTAAGGCTTTGGCACTTAGCCTAGACATAGCGAAGGCGTTCAACCGGTTCTGGCATCGGGGCCTTTTATCTAAGCTGCCTTCTTACGGATTACCGGCGGGTTTGTGCAGATGGATTGCCAGTTTTCTGTCCGGCAGATGTATAAAAACAGTAGTGGATGGTAGCTGCACCGAAAGCATGGACATAAATGCTGGCATCCCACAAGGCTCCGTATTATCTCCAACATTATTTTTGCTGCATATCAATGATATGCTGTCCATTGATGGCATTCATTGCAATGCATACGATAGTACTGGAGATGCATATTATACGGGCCGTGCAAACATCCCTCGATCTATTGTGGTAGAGAGTCGTGAACACCTTGTGTCTCAGATCGACAACACACTGTCTAAAGTATCCGAATGGGGTCGGAACAACCTAGTTCATTTCAACCCTAGTAAAGACACAAGTTTGCGCGTTCACTGCTAAGAACACTCCATTCAGTGTGGCATCACAATTCCAGGACATACCGCTTACCATCCCAGAAAGTATTGGGATCCTTGATGTCAACATCTCTAGTGACGTTCAGTTTCGCAGTCATCTGGAAGACAAGGTTAAGCTGGCATCCACCGGTACTTCATCCCTGAGCAAAGACTGTTGTTGTACAAAACGCAAGTTCGACCCCATATGGAGTACTGTTGCCATCTCTGGGCGGGAGCACCTGGATATCAGCTTGGACCATTTGACTCGGCGCAAAAACGAACTATGAGAATCGTTGACGACCCAAAGCTTACAAACGGTATCGAACCACTAAGTCTACGGAGAGACGTCGCCTCTTTATGTGTATTCTACCGTTTGTATAATGAGTTGTATTCTGACGAATTGTTTAACATTATGCCTGTAGCTGCTTTCCACCATCGCACTGCTCGTCATCGGCAGGGAATTCATCCCCACACATTGGAACCGAAATGGTCTCAGACGGTCCGGTTCCAAAGGGGTTTCCTTCCACGAACGATCCGGTTGTGGAATGAGCTTGCTGCTGGAGTATGGGGTGCTTCAAGGGGAAAATAAATAGGTTATTTAAGGGTCGGCAACGCGCATGTAACACTTCTGATGTTGTAGGCGTCCATAGGCTGCGGTGACCGCTTTACATCAGGCGGCCTGCATGCTTGTTTGCTACCGTCGTGGTATAAAAAAAAGCGAGTATATGGAAATTGGCCTATTTTTGATAATGTGAAGAACTAAAATGTTGGCTTGACTTCACCTATCAATTTAGGCAGATAATATTTTAAGAATCTCAGTGACTGTTACTTGTAAAAAAGTAAAGTTGGATGGAATCACTTTTTTCATTGGCCAACGTTGCTTTTCTGATATCCACTCAAAGCAAACACAATTGATCTCTTGAATCGCGAAATTAAGACACAATCGACTTTTAATTGTGTCTGGAGACGCGCGTGCCTTACGGCAGTCTAGGGTTTATTTAATTAATCAATCAATTTTTACTTTTTTTTTTTTCAAAAACTGTTAGATCTAAACTTCAACTTTTTATCGAGTTTTGGCTAGGGTTTATTTAATTAATCAATCAATTTTTACTTTTTTTTTTTCAAAAACTGTTAGATCTAAACTTCACATTTTTATCGAGTTTTGGGAATATGGTAGTATTGAACCTCCACGGGAACCTGTAAAATTTTGAAAGGGGTCTATGAGAAAACAAAATTAGTGTGTGTGTGCTAATGTACACGTGTTAGAAGTCATTCTTCTTTGGCGTAACAAGATAAAAATTTTGTAGTTTATAGAAAAAACGACACCAACAAAAGAAAAAGGGTATTTAATACATTGAAAGTTTGAATACAAAGAAATACAAACAACAAATACAAAGAAACAAAATGTTGACTATGGCTAACTTCAGGGTATCGGTTTTTCGTGATGGTGTGCGTGCGAATCGTAATAACTTCAGGGTGTCGATTTTTCGTGACGGTGTGCACGCGCATCGTAAAAATTTACTCTCATCATTTTTCCCTAACGCGCCAAAAGAAGTATAACTTCATAAAGTTTGGGAACCTCTGTATTAAACCATAAATCTATTACTTATTGACAATATGGCGATATTATATCATTATAATAACATATTTAAGTCATTGTTTCATTAGTTCCTTATACAGTGGTAAGTGATCACTGAGGTAGTTATATGGTGGGTTAAGGTTTCAAATATGTTGCTGATGATAATCCTTATTTGACACACTGTTAGTAGGTATTTATAGTTGTATAGTAATGTACACGTTACATGTTACTGTAGGTGAGGTGCGTGTCGTACTTACAATTGTTTTTAAAGAGCATTTCTATAATTGTACACGGTCTCACAATTTTATATTTATTTATTATAACTTTAAAAAACGCGTGCGAAGCTGCGGGTACAGCTAGTTCATTTATAATTATGGATATTGCAACAGTCCGATAATTATGTGGGGCGCGTCCACAATATGTAAAAATGTACTTTTAATATAAAAGGTTTTTTTTCGAAGTGGCTACACTGTTAGCCTTGCAAGGCCTTTACAGTTTCACCGGACTATTAATATAAAAGGTTTTAATATTATGAGAATACATTTTAACTTATATTAAGTCTAAAACTTCTCTTCCGCTCACGGTGTGAGACAATAGTACCATACATCTAAACCTATTAAAACCTAATCTACGACCTAACCTAAGAGATGTGAACGAATTCAACATAGAGATGGTTCTAATGATCCCATGGTGGTGAGGAGTATCCAATTCCTCATACTGTGTTGCAGGTGACCGGTGTGTTGCAATGGTTACAAGTAAACGTTGAATTATATCGCAACTTGAGTGTTGTTTGCTTGTTTGTGACGATGTAACACAATGATTAATATGATAACAATAATAAGAACGAGTATAATAAACTGAAAACGCTTTATCATACCTATAAAACTTACACTATTAATAAATATTTGACGAAGAAAAAAAATTAGAATAAAGTGAAAAATTGAAAATGAATTCATCTATTAAAAAAAATTAACCTTTGTATAAGAATACAAGATGACAAACTTAATCAAGAATATAGAAATATAATTGTATTATAATATAAGTTTTTTTTTTCTTTCTTCTTATCTGCAGACTCTCGGTCCGCACCATTTTTTTGCTATATTATTATATTTGTTTTATTTAATATGTAAGTTAAAAAACGTATTTTTGAGCATCTATTGGGTAGTTTTTTTTTTAAATATATATATATATATTTATTTAGATATTTATTTAGCTGTTTTAGACGTTATAATATAAGTTAGGATTATCCTAATATAAAACATATGTACATTATTTAAAAATGTATTCTATCCTCTCTCATAGGGACAAACGATAATTCCAGATAGCGATGCGATTCAAAAGAGTGTGGAGTGGGCCATAGATGCGGGATACAGGCATATTGATACAGCGTACATATACTCCAACGAGGAACAGGTGCCGAAGAATTTATGAACTTTTTAATGGGTTAATGCTTGGTACCCTCGAACCATTTTAAAATGTATGGATCCTTGCGACCGAGTCGGATTTTTCGGTTTCTTTATTAAACCATAACTTATATGGCTTTTTCTAAATCCACCGCCTGCTACCTACCATCTTAAAGTCGTGAATCTGTCTCCACTCTCCAAATACCTGCAGCTGCACTGGAGAACCAGTCTCCCTCTAGGTGTTCACACGCTAAACCTTATAATGTATACGATGATAATGTCGGTCACGATAGAACGCCTTAGGTAGACACCTTAGTGTTGGCTTTTCCTTTTGCGTGTGGCCTGAATTTCATTACATTTGATTAGGGTCCTGCGTAAGATATCGAAAAGTCATGGTGTATAAGTCGTGAGGGAGTATATAAATCAGTAATATGTTATAATAAAGGCAGTATTGTATCAGCCTCCGTTGTATCATTTACCCGATCCCTACATGGCGACCCTGCCAGCGCCGCAATGTGTGATCTGTGGTTACATTCCGTTTACCTAAACGGGGCACATAGGGACAATGCAACGCGACAAAGATTACATATTTTTGGCACTTATAGCAATCATTATCGCTAGCTGTGAAATCTTATTAAAAAATGGGCATAACTAATACCAAGGAAGAAATCCTAAATCAGAATTATAGAATATATTTACTTTATAAGTTTCATAGAATTTGGTCACAGTCTCATGTAATGTTGCACAAGTAGGCTACAGATAAAGAGAAAACTGGCGCCCAGGTGCAGTTGTCAGAATAAGCCTATAAGCGCTTGGACACAGATTTTGAGCTTGAGTAGATATGCAGGCAGGTAGATATGCAGGCAGGCTTTGACCTTACTACCATGATAGCCTATAGAAGTGATATTTTCCTTCCTCGATAGTTTCAAATCATTTGTAAGGGTTCGAACACACGTAAATCAACGCGTTATCCGAGTAAGATGACCAGTGACCATGATTTTAGCCGATTATAACATTATCTTTCATAAATTTAACGTTGAAATAAATAAGAGTAACCCTTAGTAAATCATATTTTCATTAATAAAGACGTTAGTTTTTGGAAATTCATCATAAGTGATCGATTTGAATTTACATTATATCCGACTGGAATTTATTGACTGTTATCTTATCTAGAGGTGATGGTAACTATCTAACTAGAGGTAATGACAATGAACGAGAAAACTTTTTCTTGCGACTTCATTAAAATAAAACGATTTTCTTTAATTTATATAAATAAATTAATTTCCAAAGAGTGACTATCCGTATAGTACCCAGTTAAACATATTAACGCGCAGAAATGCGTATATAAAAGCGAAATATATTATCCATGTTTAAAAAAAATGCTTACTACCCTTTCGATACACAAATATATCTTTCTTTTTAAATGTGTATACAATTCAATAATGAAGAAAATTTTCAGGTGGGACGCGCTATTAGAAACAAAATAAAACAGGGAGTTATAAAACGAGATGACGTATATATCACGACCAAGGTACTTTGTCCGTCTTTTTAATTACCTTGCTTTCATTTTGTTCACAATGTTTATAATCCTAGGAGATGCATAAAATATAAAGATGTCTGTTACACTAATCACGTATAGGGTCGATGCAGTAAGGATTGCCAATAAACACTTCGTCGATACTGTCACTATTCATTTGGCCAGAGCTTCGCCTTACAATACCTTCCACATAGGAGCGAGTCCCGATCAGCGACATCTTGCCCTTTATATGCCGAACTCCCACCAATGTAGTCTCACAACGGGGTGAAGAGTCCCGATCAGTGACATCTTGCCCTTTATATGCCGAACTCCCACCAATGTAGTCTCACGACGGGGTGAATAATGAACAGCCGATAACTTCCACCAATAGCGTTCGAGGTCATTAGTAACACCCCGATAAACTCAATAATAGCCTGGTATCGCAGGTCAATAGTGGTTCCCCGGGTGACATTGTAGTCTCGCCTCTCGGGTGTGTCAAAGCTGTACCGGACGTAGACATTAACATGACATTAAAAACAAGACTCTATACCTCGATTCTCGTTATACATTTTACTTTTCTGCCGGGCTACAAGCAGCTGTTTACACAGGACATTCAAATAACTTGTTCACTTAGAGGTCTTACTGCTTTAGTCTCTTGCAAAAGCGAGCCACACGTTATAGCTACATCACTGTCTTCCTTGCTTTCATCATTTCGTTTTATGTAAAGTTTTAGAGATGGCGTTTATCAACAAAGTATGTTTCGATTAATATATCTCCCGTATCTGAATATAACAGTTGTGGAACACATTCCACCCGAAGGATGCCGTAGTGCCGGCTCTGAAGGAGTCGCTGAGGAACCTCGACATGGAATACGTCGATTTATACCTCATACACGCGCCGATAGCTCTACACGTATGTAATTATTATTTAGTCTGCGTTTAAATTGTAAACAAGTAAAATTTATATTTTCTACCATTTCGGTAGCGTTTGAGTAGAAACTCATCAAATAGTAAGTAGTATGATATGGCCCCAGAAGGTTACACTATAAGTCTTGAAGAAATGGTTCCTAAGTGCAGCGGCCACAACGTAACTATTGATGCTTGATGACAGTTTTTCAATCTAAGAGTCTATAGCTAATCAGAGGAGCACGTTGCAAAAAGCAAGCCGCGTTTGGCAAAAAGCAAGCCGCGTATCGCGAATGGATCAAGGGTCGCGCAAATAAGGATCCTAATACCAGCTTCCTCAAATCAGCCTATAACTCTGCCACCAAAGCCTGTAAGAGGGCATACACTAGAGCGGATGCCCAGCGCGTTGCACGCTTAGGTCTAGAACTCGTAAGTCATCCGACTAATAGTCGAGGCTACTGGAGTCTGGCCAAAGCTGTGCAAGCCAATTTTTGTCATCCAACAATGCCACCGTTGAGGTACTCTGATGGGTCACTGGCCTACGAACCGCAGGAGAAAGCTACATTATTAGCTAATCTCTTTGCGGCTAATTCTCGGCTCGACGATCGAAAAGCGCAACCGCCCACTATTCCTTGCTGCGGTGTCACTATGTCTGAATTAAAGTTCAGGCAGCGTGACATTCTTAAACAACTGCGATCGCTCGATGTCCGAAAGGCAAGTGGTCCGGACGGTATCCCAGCGGTTGTACTAAAAAAATGTGCAGCCGAGTTGGCTCCAGTACTTACGCGCCTATACTGCCTGTCTTATCTTTCTGGTATCGTGCCTTGGGCTTGGAGGGAGGCCAACGTGCAACCGATTCCCAAGAAGGGGGATCGGTCTGATCCCAATAACTATCGCCCAATTGCCGTAACCTCAGTGCTGTGCAAGTTAATGGAGCGGATCATCAACACCCAGCTTGTCCGCTATCTCGAGGATCAATCGTTGATTACTGATCGGCAATATGGCTTTCGCCAAAACCGATCAACGGGTGATCTTCTGGCCTACGCACTACACCGCTGGGGGGAGGCAATTGACAAGCACGGCGAGGCCTTGGCAATCAGTCTCGATGTTGCCAAAGCCTTTGATAGGGTCTGGCACCGTGGTCTTCTGTCCAAGCTTCCGGCATACGGTCTCCCCGACAATTTATGCAGATGGATCTCTGGCTTTCTACATGAGCGCAGAATTCGTGTCCTTGTCGATGGATGTGATTCGCAGCTCATGTCAGTAAATGCTGGAGTCCCCCAAGGCTCTGTACTTTCACCTACTCTGTTTCTTCTGCATATCAATGATATGTTGCCTTTAGGCCATATTCATTGTTATGCAGATGACAGCACCATCCATGGGTGCTATTACAGCAAGCCTTCTTGCAGTCGGGGGGAAACAGAAAAGAGACGGCAGGATCTTGTGATTGAACTCGACCGGTCCTTGCATCTCATATCAACATGGGGAGCAAGCAATTTGGTCGAGTTTAATGCTAACAAAACACAGGTGTGCGCGTTTACCTGCAAAACATCTCCATTTACTCCTCTTCCTGCTCTCCAGAACGTCTCGCTCGCAATGCGAGACAGCCTCAATATCTTAGGTATAGATATTCGCAGCGACCTCAATCTCAGGGATTACATCGGGAGCGTCATCTCCACTGCATCTCGGAGACTCGGAATCCTGAACAGGGTGCGACGGTTTTTCACGCCAGATCAGCTATACCTCCTTTATAAGGCACAAGTTCGGCCTTGCGTGGAGTATTGTTCGCACCTCTGGGACGGTTCCGCCAAATACCTACTAGATACCCTGGACAGGTTGCAGAGACGGGCTGTCCGCATTGTTAATGATTCAGACATTACACAATTTATAGAGCCGCTTCAGTTGCGCAGAGACATTGCCTCTCTGAGCGTGTTCTACCGTCTGTATCATGGCGAGTGTTCTGAAGAGCTATTCAATTTAATACCTTCCTCTCCTTTTCATACCCGAACCACGCGTGCTGGGCTCCGGAGCCATAGTTTTACGGTAAATCCTATCTGGGCACGAACTAAAAAGTTCGCAACTTCTTATCTCTGCCGTACCGTGAAGCTGTGGAACAATCTCCCGGCCAGTGTGTTCCCTCCTTCCTATAGTATGGGGTCCTTCAAGCGTAACGTGAAGAGACATTTATGCAAGCCGGCATGACAGCGGCGACCGGTGAGGGATAGTGTGTCTCTCGGTGGTCGCCATTGTTTTTAGATTATACTGTGCTCATCATCAGGCACAGTAAAGTCACTTTGCCGTGCTACGATAAAAAAAAAAAATGTCCCACCAGCATAGGTTTTAGTACGGTGTTTCCTTTACCGAAAAAGCGTTTTGCAGATTTGTATTTTATGTATCTAAAAATCTCCATAAACGTAACCACGTATGGGTAAGGGAGGGACGGTGTTCCTCCTAGCATATAGGCAGGCACTCAGTTGGAGTGTTCCTGAATTCCATAATGTTATGCATTATTAATTTTAAAATCATTCAAACACTTTATTTAATTTCGTATGGCGAGCAGATAGCAGTTGTGTGTTCGCAATATCAAGTAACAATAATTGTATCTCACAATTGAGCCTCGGTAACTTGTTGAGAGTATTTGAATAAACTAACAAGTGAATGTGTCGTACTACTTTAGCGACTAATCTGGCAAGTAAGAACTCACAGCTTCTATGGTCCCCATACCACAACTGAGGTGTCCCAAATATCAGTGTCAGTCTGCCATAATACGAATCTGGTGATGTTCTTTGTATATTTATTTGAGGATGTTTGCACTTCGATATTACATAACGCAAGTGAGGTACCCAGTGTATTCCCTCCTGCCTACAACCATTGGACCTCCAAATATAACGTAAAGATATTTTTGACATTAAATGCGACTGATAATAGATTATTAACCCCTAGTCATCAGCAATTTGGATTTTTCTGTGCTTACTTATTATCAGGTGGAAGCGAATACTTCTCCAGCTACATAAAAATAGGATCAGGTACTTGCATCTGCTGGGCTAAGTGCTAGCTAGCTACGTCTATGAGTTTCTAATTAGGCTGAACACAAATATTGTTGAATTGTCAGGATAATGGATCCATAGATCCAAATACAGATTACATGGAGACGTGGGAAGGAATGATCGAGGCTCGGGAGCAAGGCTTGACCAAGTCCATCGGAGTGTCGAACTTTAACCGGAGACAGCTCGAGCGCCTTCTCACGCTCAGCAACGTCACACCGGCGATTTTACAAAACGAGGTAATTTTAACTTTCATTAAAAAATTAACCTTCCGTATGCAGACACGACGGTTCTACAACTTTGTTATTTATAACAAAGGTTATAGCCTAAATGTAGTGTAGATAAAAGTATTTACTATCAAACTAAGCCTCCAGAAGCTTATATCAGTTGTAGGTACGTGTATACATGGAACGCGGACTTGACTCATAGGTACGTCTCGCAACTTCACAAAGGTCATTCTTACTCCCTAGTCACTACCCTGCATTACATAAACTGGACACTGAAACAGCCACTCTGTTTATCCTATAGTAAGGCCGGCTTATACCTTCTTGATATAGGCAGCAGTGGAACTTCAGGATATGGAAATTTGACTATAAATAATTATATTTCTACGCATAGATAAACCTGAATCTGCAACAGCCTGCTCTGCTGGCGTATTGTCGCAGTAAGAACATCACAGTAAGTGGATACACGCCGTTCGGGTCGCTGTTCCCGCAGAAGGCACTGCCGGATGCTCCGCCCCCGCGAGTCGACGAGCCCGCGCTTGTTCAGATTGCACAGAAATACAACAAGACCGTGCCGCAGATCGTATTGAGATATATTGTAAGCACTTTTTTTAGAAATGATCGTATCGTATATATCTTTAGCTATAAACCCATCCCCACCTTCTTTCAAGTGTAATAATTGTCGAAGTTATTTGAACACGTGCACAAATCTACCCATTTTTAAAACGCAGTTCAAGTTAAGAAGCTTCATAAGTCTCACCACATAATTTTTATTTTGTCATGAGTA
Source organism: Antheraea pernyi (assembly GCA_015888305.1). Classification (NCBI taxonomy): domain Eukaryota; kingdom Metazoa; phylum Arthropoda; class Insecta; order Lepidoptera; family Saturniidae; genus Antheraea; species Antheraea pernyi. Next base: position 30,098 of record MU160593.1, on the reverse strand, counting down.
TTTTTAAATTTGTTATAATTGCAGAATTGATAACCGACGTTAGCCGTTGTTTTTAGACTATATCGTCCTTTTTTATCATACATCATTGCCGTAATTTTGTCGAGCTAGCATAAAACAAAAAAGTAACATCTGTAAAACATCATGAAACGTGAAAAATCATGTAAAAAATCAGTTATTAGGTCATGATTACATCCAGAGCATGACCATAGCACAGTGGTAGAGCTTTTACTAAACCCGTCTCCCTAGCTACCATCCTCAAATGGAATATCTGTCATCAAGCACTTATAAGTGTGCTACGGCAGCTGCACTAGTGTTCCAGTCCTACTCAAAACCAAGGCCAGATCTAAGTTTCACATCAAATTAGATCGTAGTCAAACATTATATCGCAGTACAATCAACTTGTTTACCTTTAGCATTAAATTATTTCAAGTAAACCATTCAGAAATTCAAGCTAAAGTATTATTTACTTGCCTAGCCCATAAATAATTATTTTTTCATTTTGAATTATCTTAACACACACAGTGAACAGTTATGGATCTTTAATGATCGATAATTTATATGTAATCCCAAATCGACCCCTGAGGGACACCGATTCGAGCCAGCGATCCCGTAGAAGTTCCCATATTTCTATTTCTCTCATAGTTCACAATGGTTAGTTAGATAAGAAGCTAAAAACCACAAACACCACACTGGATTAATTTAAGTATAAGCGTAATATAATAGACACAGTCAAAGGCCTTTGAGAGATCAAAAACCGTATTGCATTTACGAGTCATCCCAAGTCCAACATACATCTAAAAGTATTGCACAATTTAAAATTTATTAGTTGATCTCTTAACAGTAGTCGCTTCTTGTTGAACAGGCGTAGCGACTGGTGAAATACATTGATTGTGTACAAACTTATTCATTCCTTGTCTAACCTCCGGAATACCTTAATCCTATATAATACTCTGTTCCAGTTGGAACTAGGCGTGATACCGATCGCAAAGTCCGTCACGAAGGCCCGAGTAGAAGAGAACATCCAAATCTTCGACTTTACGCTTTCTGAAACCGAACATAGTCTACTCCGAAGCTATGATGCCGGTTACAAGATTCTACTCGCTAAGGAATGGATAGCTTCATACTACTTGCGGGCGCCCAATGGTCGGCATACGACCATAGTTAATTTTTTAAAGTTTGAACTTTATTAGGGTTATTTTTTGTCAAAGGGTATATATATACTTTAAAGGTGGTAAGGCTCTCAAATTCTAAGTAAACATAACTTTACGAAAATAAAGAAATTGACCGCAACTCATGACACAATTGTCAATTAATTTTACACGACACCATGGGTGGGTGGTATTTCTGGGTGATATTTGATTAAATGTAGTCTGTACTGAGGAATAGTGATATGCTTAGTATCATCGTTTGGAAAAGTAATGGATACACAATGGAATCAAATGATGAATCCAAATCAAAGATGTTTTTAATACTACCATTAACTTTTGAGAATAAATTCATTTTTGTTCAAAATTCATCATCAACTGTACTAAATATAATTGCTAAATCAGGTTGAACTGCACCATTGTAACCGCGGAGATCTAAGCCATGGATTACTTTCATGAGCATACAAATTTTCTTATTTTGATTTTACAAAGTATTTTTGGCTCATTTTTATTTGAATCATTATTTGAAGTGAGTTCACCATAAAAAAGTACTAAACATTAAAGTATTGACATTGACTTTGGTCATATTGCTTTACTCTTATGACAACATGAAGCAAAGTGACATAATACAGACATGATAGCAGTCCTGTCACCTAAAAATTTTGACATTCAATAAGACCAAAGAAAATAATAATTAGTGGTTCCATAAATATACTAAAGATAAATTATTTATCAATTACTTATTAATGTGTATTATGAATTTACATATTATATTATTATAAAATTAACCTACAATTTGACCTGTTGGTTTCAAAGGGCATGTGAGGCATGCAACGTCAGTCATGTTAAAAATATTGAAAAGTAATTGGAACATAAGATTAAAATTAAGGATGTCAAAACGTCGTTATCATTTACATACGTGGTGTAAAATTTAAGTAATGTATATTTTCATTAATTTAATAAACTTATAATGCATTTTATATTTTAAAAAAATAGCTTTGTGCACTTCTCCTTCATATAAACTTTAACTATGTTAAATTTCAAGTTCATACGTTCGCGAAATTCTCTTAAAAAGGGTACAAAGTTTTGGCTTCACGTATTAATATATAAGATATTCATTTATAACTATTTTATTTATTTTTATTTCATACATCACTGACATAGTTTATTTACCGCCGTTAAACAATGATATTATAAGTAATAAAAAGGAGTAGATACGTTGCCTACATGATATTTTGAAAAAGAAAGGGCAAGATAACGCACATTGTCTTAGGTAGAATCAAAACAGAGGGGACATCTTACTTTGTTTCTTTGACATCTATCATTTCTTTGCGAAATATTTTAATGGTTTCGTAACATTTGATATTTGAAAAATATTAAATAAGTATAATAGTAATATGAATGATACGTAAATAAATAAACTGTAAGAAGTTTTGCTTGCATAGTTTGTGCAATTTCTCATAACACAGGGATAGCGTTTCCCATAATCTTGAGGCATTTTATGAAACGATCATTACACGACATGCTTCCATTAACGCTGACACGATTAGACACGGTACTGTGATCACGTTTGACTAGCTAGTCGAAGCATGTATGACGTATCTATCTACACCTGATAACTTATATCATTGCCGCAAGGAATTTATCGACGTTAAACAATCTATCAAATATTTAGAGTTTATCGGTAAGAAGAACCGACTACGTACATCACTGGATATCCGATGTGAGATGTAGGTTTTTGGTTTTGTTAGATGTGCGGTGTATTAAAAATGTGTAAAAGAAATAAAGGAACTTCAGCTAATAAATTGTATCATTAACCCACCACGAATAATTATAATAATAATTTTATAACACTGTATTACGTAAAATACCACCAATTATACAATTTATAGAGTCAAATAATACGAGATCATTAATCTATACTAATAAAAAAGTTTGTGAGTTTGTAGGGGGGTAATATCTGGATCTATTAAATCGATTTTGAAAATTATTTTACTGATAAAAAGCTACGTTATTTGTGAGTGACATAGGCTATATATTAACTCGAAAAATGAAAATACTTTTTTGTGGTAGTCGGATTTGTAAAGTTTGAGAAAATATGGTGGAACAAAAACATTTTTCACGAACGCTGATTTAACGATGAGAGCTATGATTGTGTTCTAGAGAAAAGTTGTAGAGCTTGATAATGCCTACAAAAGCATATGTCTAACTTTTATATTTAAGTCACAAAAAGTAGTTGTTATATTTAAAAAAATAATTTACATCGTTAAGTGATGTTTATCGGTGGTTAAAAATGGTTTAACGCCATCTCTAGTTCAATGTTTGAAACCAAACATAAGTAGTCTTAATTTTTGGAAACTGTGCCGCGCTGTCCTTAATATATGTCAGAAATATAAAACATAAAGATGAAATATATCAGAAATGTGCATCTCAAAATTTAAAATTATTTACTTTATATATAAATAACTTTTAAGTACATGGGACACATTTTTATACAATAAATGTATCAACATATTAGTGACAGTTTCGTATAATTCCACGCCTTTTTTTTCAACTTTGTCGACGTGGTATTATTGAAGTAAACTTCCTTTAGAATATTTGCGGTTTGAAACTCGATGAAACAAACTGCTTTATGACAGACAAACACATACATCAATAAAATTTAGCCTACTTTTCAGATTTGATGCTTCTAATTAAACTAGTTGATAATTTCACAAAACTTATATTCTAGTAAATAAAGATATTTGTATTAATGCCTTCTATTGCACAAAGAAAATTTCACCAAAATCCATCAAGAATTTCATTCTCTATAGTTTTTCGAACTTTGTCTCTTATCCTGGGGAACCACTTGCGTTTTATAGGATAAAAATTATTCTATATGTTACTTTATAATTTACTTATCACTGTGTCCAGTTTCTACCAAATTGGTTCAGTACTTTCAGAGTGATACACGTACACATGGACAGGCAGACAGACAGAAAAAAAATGTAAATAAAATATTTTTGGCTTCTATATCGAAACAAACTCCATCCCAATTACAATTTAAAAAAATATTTAATGTACAGATTTGCCTAGTTACACGTTTATTATATGTACAGATAACAATTTTAACATTTCACCAGATTTTTGACAAAGGATAAAAAAATTTTACAAACGTACAGAGAAAATATTAAGAAAAAAAACAAGTTTAACCAAATGTAAATAGAATTTCTTATTTACACACTTTGATTTTGGCGATCTAAAAATTTGTATTTTAGATGTTTCTTACATTTCTTCTACAACACTATCTACGACATTCATCAATCATTTTATTTCAATTATAGAGTATCACGTTAAGCGTAAATTGTTAGGGGCATCAATTAATCACTTGATGGTGTAAGAGCGAAATAGCTATAGTCCGGTAAAGCTGCTAAGACCTTGCTAGGTCAATAGCGTAGTCAGTTCGAGAAAAAAAAGCGAAGGGGCTTAAGAAGCCAAATTTCACGTGGGAGGGAAAGAAGGTTCCGGCAAATATCACGTAATATATTTCCAACACAAAATAGTGTAAAATATTAGAAAATCAGATTAAGGCACGTTTCTAAATTAAAATATACCAAATTCTGGAACAATACTTTTATTCATCCATGAATAGATGTAAAGTTGTTGAATTGATATCTCCAAATGTAATGTACTAATGATTATAACGAATTGTAATTAATAATAATTTAATTTAATCAGATTAAGGCACGTTTCTAAATTAAAATATACCAAATTCTGGAACAATACTTTTATTCATCCATGAATAGATGTAAAGTTGTTGAATTGATATCTCCAAATGTAATGTACTAATGATTATAACGAATTGTAATATATTTTTATATTTTTTATATTTTAGTCAATGACATTATAACTAAACAACTGTAGATACATCATAAGGGCTTCGACAGCGCCGCGTTTAAGCTTGGCTAGCTAGCCAACGTGATCTAGCCCATTCAATCCGCTCGTATCTAAGCAACATATATCTTTTTTACTACCGATATTGAGAATATGCCATCTTACTTCCACATTGTATGTACAATTACAATTGGCGTTACAATATTACTTTACGTATGTGTGCGTTATCGTTTTGCCAAAATATCATTAGATAACGTATCTACAACTTTGTAGTTATAATATCACTGGTTTTAGTAAGGTAATAAATCAATCAGTTTATTTATTATAAAGGGGTGTTAGAATATTCTCGGTGTCCTCGTAGTTACATTGAAGAAGCCAGTCTTGTACTTTCTTTTTTACTATAGGGATGGGGTCCGGATATATATTAAGAAGAATATTTAAAAAATTATAAATACGAGGACCCAGTACAGTGAATTGTCTAGCTGATAGCGATGTTCGGTAGGGGTATATCTTACAAACCTCATGTTTTCTACGTCTGTTAAGAATAGTGGGGTTAATCACTGACATAGTTTATTTACCGCCGTTAAACAATGATATTATAAGTAATAAAAAGGAGTAGATACGTTGCCTACATGATATTTTGAAAAAGAAAGGGCAAGATAACGCACATCGTCTTAGGTAGAATCAAAACAGAGGGGACATCTTACTTTGTTTCTTTGACATCTATCATTTCTTTGCGAAATATTTTAATGGTTTCGTAACATTTGATATTTGAAAAATATTAAATAAGTATAATAGTAATATGAATGATACGTAAATAAATAAACTGTAAGAAGTTTTGCTTGCATAGTTTGTGCAATTTCTCATAACACAGGGATAGCGTTTCCCATAATCTTGAGGCATTTTATGAAACGATCATTACACGACATGCTTCCATTAACGCTGACACGATTAGACACGGTACTGTGATCACGTTTGACTAGCTAGTCGAAGCATGTATGACGTATCTATCTACACCTGATAACTTATATCATTGCCGCAAGGAATTTATCGACGTTAAACAATCTATCAAATATTTAGAGTTTATCGGTAAGAAGAACCGACTACGTACATCACTGGATATCCAATGTGAGATGTAGGTTTTTGGTTTTGTTAGATGTGCGGTGTATTAAAAATGTGTAAAAGAAATAAAGGAACTTCAGCTAATAAATTGTATCATTAACCCACCACGAATAATTATAATAATAATTTTATAACACTGTATTACGTAAAATACCACCAATTATACAATTTATAGAGTCAAATAATACGAGATCATTAATCTATACTAATAAAAAAGTTTGTGAGTTTGTAGGGGGGTAATATCTGGATCTATTAAATCGATTTTGAAAATTATTTTACTGATAAAAAGCTACGTTATTTGTGAGTGACATAGGCTATATATTAACTCGAAAAATGAAAATACTTTTTTGTGGTAGTCGGATTTGTAAAATTTGAGAAAATATGGTGGAACAAAAACATTTTTCACGAACGCTGATTTAACGATGAGAGCTATGATTGTGTTCTAGAGAAAAGTTGTAGAGCTTGATAATGCCTACAAAAGCATATGTCTAACTTTTATATTTAAGTCACAAAAAGTAGTTGTTATATTTAAAAAAATAATTTACATCGTTAAGTGATGTTTATCGGTGGTTAAAAATGGTTTAACGCCATCTCTAGTTCAATGTTTGAAACCAAACATAAGTAGTCTTAATTTTTGGAAACTGTGCCGCGCTGTCCTTAATATATGTCAGAAATATAAAACATAAAGATGAAATATATCAGAAATGTGCATCTCAAAATTTAAAATTATTTACTTTATATATAAATAACTTTTAAGTACATGGGACACATTTTTATACAATAAATGTATCAACATATTAGTGACAGTTTCGTATAATTCCACGCCTTTTTTTTCAACTTTGTCGACGTGGTATTATTGAAGTAAACTTCCTTTAGAATATTTGCGGTTTGAAACTCGATGAAACAAACTGCTTTATGACAGACAAACACATACATCAATAAAATTTAGCCTACTTTTCAGATTTGATGCTTCTAATTAAACTAGTTGATAATTTCACAAAACTTATATTCTAGTAAATAAAGATATTTGTATTAATGCCTTCTATTGCACAAAGAAAATTTCACCAAAATCCATCAAGAATTTCATTCTCTATAGTTTTTCGAACTTTGTCTCTTATCCTGGGGAACCACTTGCGTTTTATAGGATAAAAATTATTCTATATGTTACTTTATAATTTACTTATCACTGTGTCCAGTTTCTACCAAATTGGTTCAGTACTTTCAGAGTGATACACGTACACATGGACAGGCAGACAGACAGAAAAAAAATGTAAATAAAATATTTTTGGCTACTATATCGAAACAAACTCCATCCCAATTACAATTTAAAAAAATATTTAATGTACAGATTTGCCTAGTTACACGTTTATTATATGTACAGTATTTTTGGGGAAGATCCTGATGGTTTAAGGTCTGGGGAACCTGGAGGGGTCCGTTTTAACGGCATATTAGTTTCTAGGTTGCTGTATTTTAGCTTATTATGTTATGTGTGTGATGATATTCAACGATTATAATGTTGTTATAAAATGTATTTGAATGTATTCTGGGGATATACAGCAGGATTTAATAGGTATTGCCGTTTATGCCGTTTTAGGCTCATTCAAAATTTCAAATTCTTAAACCGTCACTTGATTACTTGCACTTGTTTTTTTTTTTTTTTTTTAATAAATGTTTGATTGATAAAATACGAATACATTTATTTTAATAAAGTACCACGATATCATTGAGGAACTGTTTTTCCTTTTATATTAGACACTGAGTAAAATTTTTGTACATCCCATTTGTCCACTAGTTTTAATCCACTAATTATTGACACTATTTTTTGAATACTACAACTATCACCTCCTGTTTCACTGTCCAGAATTGTATTTATGAGTTTTACTTGTTATATTATGACTTGTATAATTTGTTTAACAATTTGCAAAACCGAGCATTACTTGTTACTTTGACGTGGCCGCCATCTTTTTCGCCTTTTTCGCCGATTATAACGAATTGTAATATATTTTTATATTTTTTATATTTTAGTCAATGACATTATAACTAAACAACTGTAGATACATCATAAGGGCTTCGACAGCGCCGCGTTTAAGCTTGGCTAGCTAGCCAACGTGATCTAGCCCATTCAATCCGCTCGTATCTAAGCAACATATATCTTTTTTACTACCGATATTGAGAATATGCCATCTTACTTCCACATTGTATGTACAATTACAATTGGCGTTACAATATTACTTTACGTATGTGTGCGTTATCGTTTTGCCAAAATATCATTAGATAACGTATCTACAACTTTGTAGTTATAATATCACTGGTTTTAGTCTTTTAATGTGAAAACGTCTTTAGGCGCGTTGAGCGGTATTTTGCCAGGAAATAAATTTAAAATTTCGTGTCATAACATACTACGTAAGCACGACCGACCGTATTGCGCTTGCGTCAGACTAGCGACGCGTTGTATAGGGGCTTGTGTCGAATCGAATCAAGATTCACGACATTCCCCAAGGGTTTAGGGGGGACAAAAATCCTTATAAACACCTCACGTAATTAATGAACGACTCCTTACATCTTACCGTCCATATTCAAACACATAATTGTGATTAAAACTCTTTATTTCATAACTATACAAGATTCAACTTTTTTTTATATCATGGAAGGCAAACGAACAGGGACACCTGATATTAAGTGACCACCACCGTCCATAGACACTTGCAACACCAAAGGAGTCGCAAGTGCGTTGCCAGCATATGTATGGGGGAAGGGGGAACGGGGAAGGGGGAAGGGAGGGGAGGAGAGAAGGAAAGGGAGGTGGGCCTCCGGTGTTCTCAGTGACCGAAGGTAAAGCAACAATGCAAGCCCTTTTACTTCATGTAGATTTTCTGTGACAGGGTGGTACTCCCCAGGATGAGCCGGTCTATTCATGCTGAAACCAGTAGTAGCATCAGCGTGGCTCTACCACCTACCGAACTTAAAACTCTTATAAAAATCGAATGGAACAATCTAGAACACTATAACTTTTTCATCTCTTTTATCAGAACATCCCTTTTTAACCTTAAAATGGCAACTTCCAACTCATGTCTCTCACGGCGTTGCTTCTTCTCTATCTCGTACAACTCTTTCCTCTTCGCCAACTCAAACTCTAACAACTCCATCTTTAACTTGATAACATCTTTGGATTCTATTTTAATCGGATCATTTTCCTGTCTAGAATTGGTTGTGGTTGAATTTGTATCGTTTTCCTGAAACGCTTCAGTCGTAGAGTCTTCTGTCGTAGACATAGAGTACTCTTCTTCTAGACTGAGCTCTTTAATCACAATCTTATGTTCATAAATATTCGTATCCATTTTTATGTGGTTTTCTTTGTGATTCTAAAAAAAAAGCCTTTAATCATTACAAATGAACCTAGAAACTAGTAAAACTATAACGTAGCGTTAATCTTCAAAATATATACAATACTATAGTCGACGCATTTTAAACTGTGTCGTCGGGCAATAAATGTCACTGACAGTAGGAATGCGCACGCAATGCAACCCGTTATCGATACTTAGCTACCTGCGCACGCGGGGTCTATACGTCATCGTGACCTTCATTAGCACTCTGACTCCTGATTGGTCGTTACGAGTAAGGGTTTTTGTTTTTCTATTAACTATTTTAAGAGATCAAGCACCACCTCTGATAATTAACCGACAAGAAGATGACACAGATGGGGAAGACATGGATGAGGATTTTTGAAGAACTAAAAAATATCCCTAGAAAAGATAAAAACGGCCCTTTTCAGGGCCACGTTACAATCTATACAGTTTCTCTATAATTACGTCAAAACAAACATTTGTAGGACAAATTAAAAACATTTATTTTCAAATAGCGAAAAATTATTCCTATCGTTATCGATATGCACCTCTACAATTCTTACGCACATCACTACACCTCTCCGTAAGACCTGTAAGTGCGACACAGACAGATAAATATGATTTATGACCCAAAGCCTAGGTTCGTAATGTGTCAACTATAGCGGGTCCGGCGGCACCCGTCCTGATACTTTAAATAAACAGTACATATAACATGCACAACAACAAAAAATTGTAGGACATGTAGCGATTGAGTATACAACAATAACAAATAAATATAAAAAAAATATTTGAATACTTTTTGAGCTCCTTCAGAATCTAAGTCATCATCATCGTCATCATCATTACTGTTTGGAGTATTTGATCGTAGAACATCATTTACCATTGGCTGCTCCTGTGAATCGTTTGATAAAAATTTAGTAAACATTTATTATGCAAAAAGTTCATCACTTCTTGTTATTTATACTTCTTGTAATTATCTTATGAAGTGTGATTTTATTTATTTTTAAATGAAACAAAAGAAAAGTTCCATGTTTTGATAACAAATAAATAAACAAACCAATTTTTTTATGAAATTAAACAAAAGTAAACATCAATGACAACATACAAATTTTGACAACATACAAATAAAACTGTCTAAAATACTTCAATTTAATATCTGTAACCGAATCTATCCGAAAGTAACGGATAATCCGAAATAATTACATATACGAAACCGTAACCGATATAATTATATTCCTATATCCGTATCCAGAACCAAAATATCATATCCATAACATCCCTGCTCTCTAGTTTTAGATTCCCTTTGTAATTCATTTAATAAATTAATTTGGATTTTGGACCCTCCGGCTCTGACCTTTAAATTAGTATGAGAAATGTGAAAAATTAAACATGTACAGTTAAAAATAAAGTATGTAAAAACGATAGATGGCGTTAAAATACATTTCACAATTAAGTAAAACATATAGCTTAATCATCTATATAACTATTGTTAGATGCTTAAAAATATTACAACCAACCACTCCATTAGATGTTTTACATAACAAATAAAGTAACATATAAAATCAAAAGTGATAACACAGAATTGACCTGTAATGGACAATTAAAAAATAGGAATAAATTCATAGAATAATTATTAGCCATACACAATTTATGCTCAATATTCTTCAGATATATCAATGAAAGTATACAAGACAATCTCATTTTACAGTACTTCCTTATTTTGCCACATTTTATTTTTTTAAGGATCATAAATTCAGTTTCTCTTTGCAAAGTGATGATGTACAATCATAGAAAAAGAATTTAGTAATTTTATTATTACTTACAGTTTTTATTTGTACTTGTTTATCTTGCGAGTGGTTATCTGCAATCTGTATAGTACTAGTCGGGTACAAGTTTCCCTCTTTATCTGTCAGCACCTTCGCCATCCTCTCTTCGAATGAGCTCATAGTTAATGCACACTGTATACCCTCTGACTGACACTTCTTAATGCATGCATATTTTCGACGTATTTTGAACTTCAAATCATACCAATACTGAAATAATAAAAATTCAAAAAATAAATTATACAATTCCTTTTAATTTACCCTATAGGTTTTAGAGTTTGATCACCTTTTAACTCTTAGTCTTTGGCTCTATGGAAAATTACACAATTCTGCTAGTGTCTTGTAGATTTTTATCAAATCTAACAATAATAAATCAACTGCTGTGAAGCTATTAAGACCTTGTCAGGTGAAAGAGTAGTCAGTTTGAGGAAAAAAAATCAACAAAAGATTTGAAGTAATTTCACCTGATTTTAAATGACAATGGAAATTACACAATATCCAAGATGATAAGTACTCTAAACCTAGTAGGATAGGCTGTCAAGGGTAGGTGCCGGACCACACTCATAAATACTTAATTACAGATTCTCAACTTGAAGGTGATAGGTCAATATAACCGGTCTGTTGTTCTAAACTATACTCTAAACTATAAATGATTTTGACTGTATTAATACTTGAAGTAGTAGTATATTTAGACAATATCTATTTTTCTGTAATTATGTTTTGTTTATGGTGTATAAACATTATTTTTTTAGGAAACTTTCATATATCATAATAAAGACTTTAATATTCATATAATAGGTAAAAAATTAGATACTATTTCTGAATATACTAAGTAGAACATAGAAGAGGATGATATTTTTTGTTAATTATAAGATGTTTCTGGGACCAGGAATTAAGCCTTATATAATGCAGAACTTTACATATACACAAATAATGGACAAAAGTATATTAACACTCTGAACAATCATTTGTGATTTAAATGAAAATTTGTGTCCTAAGTAGGATTCAATCTCACAATATTTAGTGTTAATGGCAGCTGTAAGTTCACTGCCTAGCCTGCTGTGTCATCTGTGCAATCATTTAAAGCAAAAGAACTTACATGTTTCTATACTTATAAGCTAGCAGCACTTCTACTGACTTAAATATGATTGTAGAGACTTTTGTAGCCATCACAATTTACACACACTAACAAGAAAACACCAAGCAGGGGCCGCTCATGTTAAGCCAAATCTCAGTACACAACAGGAAGACAAAAATTATTTTGTGGTGACCCTAGCTAGGAGGAATAAGAACAAGAATAAAAATCTAGTTTGTACTCAAGTATTTATTACAACACATCACTTCAAAGTGTAAGAAGCCCACTGCTGGGCCATACCTACTTATGGGTATAATCACCACACCAATAAGAAATCAGTCTTTCCCTGCATATGGCGGTACCAAAAAAACTAATTCAGGTTTAAGTTCCCTTGCGATGTTTTCCTTCACCATCAATCTCATAGTTGTTCTCTATTGAAATTAGTAAAAGTATGTGTGAATCCCTAAAATGTGTACCATATCACAGGCATGAATCAGAGGAGATAGTATTGACATTCTACCGTTCAAATTAAACAGCAAATAAAAACGAGTAGGAATGGAGGCACAGGCACAACTAATCTATCAGTAAATAAAAGTTTTTAATATTATCAATACTTACTCGACACCAATTTCGACCATTCCTTGCGATGTTTGGGTCGATTTTGTTCAATGCTATAGCGATTTTATCCCATTTTTTCCGAGCGCTCTCCTTTCCGTCCCGCGAACGAGCGCGGGCTAGCGCCAGTGTGGGATATCGCTCCATGAACTGAGCTAGTGTATCTAAATGCTTTTTAGAAACTATTCGCCTATAAAATAAGTCATCTCTCAAAGCGGCCATAATCTTTTTAACAATGTTTTTAGTTTAAAATTACTAAAGTTCGATCACTATATTCAATTAATGAACATTTTATGTTTACCTACATCATTCTTATATAAAAATTATATACCCTAATAGCTTTATCATACATGTATATTTATTGTCTAAAATATAATAAAAATAAATACTAAATCCATAAAGATTTGTTATTCTAACTAAGAAATTGCAGGCAGCTTTGACGCCATTTGACACTATTTACAATCACTTTGTTTTGACACTTGATGCTATTTTATGTTTCTTGGGATGACAACTCTGGTTCGTAATAATTAATTTTTATTTGTTTCTGGCAATAATAATAAACTACGTTTTTTTATTTTATTTCATTTTTGGCAACCAATCTCCTATTTTCTAGTAGATTATTACTGTCATTGTCGAGTAAATAATGTAATTAATTACAAGTCTATTGCGATCATCTCAATGTACCAACAAGATGGTGGCCGTCTTGATAGCACTTTAGAGAGAATTTTAGTGGCAAATCAAAATCCATGCTCCGTGGTATTATTTTCAATCCACTTCACTCACAATAAGTATATTACGTAAGCGCCACCAATATTACAAAACCTAGAGATAAATAACAACATTATAAATAAAATATAAAAACCAATACATGACATTCGAAGATCCCGACAAAAACTCCAATAAACTACGTTGTAGTGTTTTTTTTATTTGTTTTTAACTTTACAAGCTTTTACAAGACAGGTTAGGCACTATCTCTGTTAGACTTGGTAATGGATAATGGTGACTTATTCATGAAATAATTCATAAGTCGCGTATTAGTAAGCGATTTTTTTTTCTCAAACTGACTATGCTGTTGACCTGGCTAGGTCTTTACTGCTTCACCGGACTAGTAAAAGTGATCATTTTCTGTTAGAATTCAGGCTTCAGTATCTGTTCCAAATCTAACTCGGCAACTAAGCTTAGACGATACTATCAATATTATTAACTTTGACCATATTAGCGGTCACAGTTCGCATCAAGAAGTCTACAAGAAACAAGCCTCAAGAAGTCAGCAAGTAGTTACAAAGTATTGTAAAGTGCAACAATAGTGAATAAAGTTGAATTTCAACGTAAAATCGTCGTATTATTGCTCACAATCCAGCATTCGCTAGTGTGGAATTCCAAAATTAATAGTTCAATATTTGACCCACACAGAAGCTAAATTTTGTGATTTAGAGAAAAATCTTGTTAAAAATTATCATGAGTCTGGAAGACTATTCTTCTCCTGGACTAGACATATCAAAGCTGCATCCATGAAAAATATGCTAAGATCCTTGTTCCTGTAATTACCATACTGATGAATTTGTTTCAATTTCAATTGTACTTCAATAAAAAAAACTAGAAATCAAGCACAGATTGATCTTTGGGATCTCCAGCATAGGAGGCTAGGACGTTATTGAGCTTGTCGGCTGCTGGGTCACCTCGGTCTCTGTCCGGGTGACTGTAGTTTGTAGACTCAATTGTAGTTGCAAGGGTCTCTTACTGCTTGCTCTTCTGAGCAAAGGTACCTGCGCGACGGTTGCGCGCCTCAGTCTGGAATACAGAGCAGCGGATGCCACTGTTTGAGGGGAGGGGTCCGCCACAAGTAGGTGCAGGACGCCGTCATCTCCCTCGAACGTTAACAACTTTGCGTGGGGTGTGACTTTGTGTGTACCGAAACTGTTGCCCACATTTCCTACAGCACCTTTCAATACTGATGTTCATCAGCAGTAGCTCAGGTTGGAATCCCTTCTCTCGAAGGGCTGCAGCTATCTCGTCCAGGTGGGTGCCAACCCGTTCTTGGCTGGGAACTAGAATTCAATGAAGCAAAAATATGGCGTGACTCCGAACGTGCCAAGCTGCCGTGGTGAGATGAGACATGTGAGGTACTTGACCGGAAGTTAATGATATTTACTTTTAAAATTGGAAAATGGAAGTGCCTATCTCATAAATAAGCTTCAGATAAGGCAAGTCAAATTAACAGACATTTAGGATGTACCAGCGGGCGCGGCCAACGTTATCCCAAACTCATAATAAAAAAAAGCCAAATTATATATCTAAACCTTCCCAATGAATCACCTTATCTACTGGTGAAAACAGCATGAACATCCGTTCAGTAGTTTTTGAGTTTATCGCGAACAGACAGACTGACAGACGTGACAGAGGACTTTGTTTTATAATATGTAGTGATAGTGATATTTTGATATGAACAATTAGTTTTCATTCATACGATGATACTTTTTAAAATAATTAGGATAGAAATGTAACGAGTCGTCGCAAATACCGTTTTTTTTTATAGAATTTTGAACCAATATCTGGTTACATAACTATAGAAAATTATATTAATTACAACTGATTTTATAGGGGAGAAATTATAAAATCTACAAACGTCTGTCTACATCGCACTATGTACATGTCTTGTTTCTTATTGTATAATATACTACAAGTGTGACAATGTGATGTAAATTATTAATATAAATTCCATTTTCAAAGAATATAATAAATAATGTTAATATTATACCTTTCCACAATTTTATATCGGTAGTTTTTAATTTGATCCACAATAACACATTTATGAGTGAAATTATTTTGTACGTGTATCCAAAATATTTTCTTTGACATGTTACACTTTTGATCGTTCATCAACAATTTTTTTTTATTCATGCGAGTGAGCTAGATTGACGTTAGCATGGCTTTATTAAATTTTAAATTATTTTTCTGTGTTTTTTCAATATGTTTCTTAGTGCGTATTAATGCTCAGACAGTGCACAGACGTTTTGAATATAAATATTCCTTCAAACCACCGTATTTAGCACAAAAAGATGGTTCGGTACCGTTCTGGGAGTACGGAGGAAGTAAGTAATCAATTTTATCACAAAATTTCTACTGTGTGCTTAATATAATAATTATAAATTATGTATAAACAGTTTTATTTATCATCCTTGTAGTTAAAATAAAAATCTTTAGTTATAAAAATAGAAAAAATCGGAGAAAATCGGCTTGTTATTACATTTGTACACTTGACAGCGACACGTCAGTGTTAAGCTGTCAAATTAAAAAAGCATAGCGATATATGTGATACCACGTGTTAGAAAAAGAGGTTCGAGTCCAATAAATTCATGTTTTTTTGGTTCCACGACGGCAATCGACACGGCTAAAAACCTTTGATGATTATGTTGAGAAAAATGCTTACATACACAGAAATATGTTAAAACATGTTACACTTAATTTACTTAACAGGTTTTACTGCTTGGAATTGATTAAATTACATTACTATTCATTTATATATTTTAATATGCCCAGTTATAATATTATTGATAAAACCATATAATCAGTAAAACAATTAGTAACTGTAAAATCAATTTGCACAGATTTTTCTGACTTACTTTATACTGAATTTGTTGAAATTCAACAATATGTTGAGTACAATTGAATGCCTATACTGAAGATTATTTATTGTCTTTCACATAAAACTTAAGGCACAAGTAAAAAATTAATTATAATATAGCCTAATATGGTTTGCCCTGTTTCTTACCCTTTCAACTTTAATATTATGGTACAAACTTATAAATTTTCTAGATTCTGTCAGTTTGTAGGGGATATTGAGGTAACTAAGCAGGATAAAACTTTTATCCTAATGTTAAACCTGGTCAAAATTATACATATGAAGGTATAAACATTATAAAGTATTATATGTAATTACTAGTGGACTTAGTAAGCAAATATTGTTCTGTGGCACACTTAAAAAACTTATTGAATATTGTTAACATTTCAGTTGTACCTCTTTTTCAATCAAACCCTCTGAAATCCTTTTCAATGTTTTTATTAAATCTAACATTCTATCTACTTATTATTTTATATTTTCTTAGATACCTTATACAGATTTCTTAATATATATGTACCTAACTTTGGTTATATGTATGTATACTTGTGGGAAACATACAATAACTTGGTCGGAACACAATTATCTTTTTTTTCAAATTACAATTTTTTAATGGTCTCCTTTGTTTATGACACTATTAGCCACAAACAGCACACACTCTGTATCTATATGACATTATGTTTTACTTACACACTTACACTTGCACACAGTGCTATAAATTAAAGAAGAAAACAGATAACATACATGAGAAAGCTCTTTCAACAGGAAGAAATACATTGTTTCCATTATAACAATGAGTCAAGCACTAACATTTTAATTAGTGACTACAATTACAGAATCATATTCCAACAAATAGAAACAAAATATTGAATTAAAAAATAATGAAAAATGGAATTTGGTATTATCTGTTTTTTTAAAGTGGGAAATTCAAATAAAAAAATAAATATAAAAACTGAATATCACAAAAAAAAATAGTTTTCAATAAAAGTACCTGCCACAAGGTCCAACAATATTTTTATTTGGTACACCTCATATAGTTGCTTCATTTTTTTTATTAAATAAGGCATATAAGCATTTTATTTAGCTTGGTTGTAATACACTGCTGACTAAAGGAAAAATATACAAATGCTGACACTTCGAGTAATGTAGAGCAAACTTTAAAAGTATGATGAAATTATCTACATAATAAGAATTATTATTTTACATATAACTATTGTTTACTATCGATTTGCTAGCTATTGCTTTACTAAATATGTAAATGGGTGGTAGAGTTTTAGCGGGGTGGTAGGGTTTTACAGCCTGACTGGGTCGCAACCACCATGCATATGGCGAAAAAGCCCGTCATAGTGATTCGCTTTTGCGGATCGCGTTTCGGGATCAGCTTGTTCATATCCAGCTTTTCGCAGACCGGCATGACAGTGGCGACAGACGATGGATAGTGTATCACTCAGTGGTCGCCATTGTTTTTGGATTGTACTGTGCTTACCATCAGAACCATTACCACAGAAAAATTAATTTGCCGTGCTACTTAAAAAAAAAATTCTAATAAAAAATTACAAGTATTGAAAATAAGACTAAAATGAAATTTCCAGATTAACAATAAATCTCAATAAATCATTAATTATTCATATTTTAGAGTGTTTCCTATAAATTAATACTAGTTTTATGCAATTTAATTCTAAACTTATTTAGGAACATATCTAATTCATATCTATTCCGTTATATTAAAGGAATGGCAGACAGATGTGGCAGAGATGTGGACTGTTTTATAATATTTAGTGATGGCGAATTAAAAGTGCTTAATGTTCTGTAGTCAACCTTTTGTATGGAGACAAACCACTGCACTCAAAGTGTAATATTTGTCTATTTATTGCTAAAATCATAAGTATTTCACAAACAAATGAATATAGATATTAATATGTGTCATACAGTATATTTGATTTTTTTTTTCCCAAATTGACTACGTTATTGGCCTGCAAGGCCTTTACAGCTTCACCGGACTACCAGTATACTTGATATTTCCTTAAGGGAACTTGGGGATAAAAAATATAAAGAAAAACTATCCCATGGTTTTGCAAGAACTCAGTGAAATTGATGACTTTTTATCATCAAGGACAAGGACAAAAAACAGTAATAAAAAAAAATGACTAGAGTATTTCAATTACATAATGATTTATTTAATAATATGTAACAGATTTTTTTAAAGCTTAATATGTTATAGGATTTGTATTGACAATAATTAACTACATAAAATTACAATGTATTCACTGCCAAATAGACATGTGTCTGAAGTATTATTTTTGTGACTTAATTTGGCAACGTTTGACATAACTGATTCATGAGTGTACCTATCTTTTGACTTCTTAATTATAGCATAGAGCAATATTATGTGTAAATAATAACTTGTAATGCGTCTTATTGAATTGAGATCGTCATGAATCAGATGTAACACATATTAGTGGCACATTTAGATAAAAAGTTTTTGAAAGTCAGTCCGAGTATAAACAGTAATCAAAATCAAAATATCCTTTATTCAATATACTCCCTGAGAAGGGGCTTATGAAGATCAAAGCTACCACTGATATAGAAAACAATCCAGTCATCAAGAAGAACCAGCAAGAAACTCGATCTGGTTTATCTCTTCATGTTATCTATTTTTACAAAACATGAATAGTTACATTTGTTATTAGTGAATACACAGAGAGGGTTGTCATCTCCAGACGTCACAACCAAGAGAGGTAGTAGGATATTTGTACAGATCTGGATTGCAACTTTTGGCTTAAACCCAACACATTTTAGTTTATCACATTTCGAAACTACCCAGCAGATATCCAACAGCTGAAATATTTGCCAACCCTTTTGACAGTGGCCACTATCTATAGATAGTAGATATCTGGGTGGTTGCCGTACCTCATGAATAAACTATTAGATGCTTTTATTAGCTGACTAAATACATAATCATTTTTTCATGAAGGAAGAGTTCATATTCTTAGAGCTTTAACAGGGTAACTTAAAGGAGTTGTTAGGTTTAATTGGTAATTACAAAAAAAAACGACATAAAAAAATGTATTTCCCATAAAACAAGAAAACCAGATTTCAGGATAAGCAAATAATTTCTATATAAAAAAAATCTAAAATACCTATTTAACTGTGAACACATGCAATTTTTTCTGTTATTGTAATCTAGATAAGTTTAAAAATACACATCTATGTTTTTAATTTAGTTTTTTTTTATGCATCATTTCTGTGATTTATGGTTCAGTTTACAGGGAATATAGTCATATCTGCATGAATAATAGTGACATTGTTTTATTAGTAAAGTGTTAATGTATGCATGTTTGGTGCTATGTGCTTTATTACTTAAAGCATTTGAATTTTGTTGTTGAATCTACATTCTTTCTACATTAACACATTTATTATTTAGCTTGTTTATATTTATTTTATTCAAATTTTTTAACAGATATCAAGGATATAAGACGCTGCTGATTATGAATATGAGGTTAAAATATTTTAGCTGTTTGTTTTTAATTATATAAAAAAATTAATAAAAAATTAAAATAATTAAAAATTATTTTAAGTAGATCAAAAATGGCTTGACCGATTTTTATAAAATGTTATACAGGAGTGTCCTATATTATATCTAAATTAATAGGGTACAAAAATTATCAATAACAAGAGTGTTAAAAAAACAATAGTCTTTTTACTTTAAGTCGCACATAATTATAATATAATTTTGTACACATATCTCACATTAATAGATTAATATTAATAATAATAAAATTGTTGTGTTACTATATACAAACGCATGCGAAGCCACTAGCATGCCTAATTATAAATAATGTTGAGCATTTGAATCTAATGCCATCTGCTGATTCTTTTAATTTACACTAATAAGTATAGTAAATTGGTACAATTAATTCTTCATATTAATGTTATGCACAACACTTTTAAAAGTGTCTTTGGTTGTAACAAAAAAGTACACTGGATAAATCGCACATTACTTTTGTGTTTCATAATTATTGTCTACTAGCCTCTGCCCGCGACTTCGTTCGCGTGGAATAGTAACTTTGGGCTAACGGTAACACGCAGCGGAAGCTCTCAAGGGGAAAAAACACCGATTTCAAAACATGGTGCTCCGCTTAGCGTGATGATATATAGCCAATATATAACCTTTCTCGATAAATGAACTATACAGTACAGTAATTCCTGAGATTACCCCTACAACATCACAAACTTTACCTCTTTATAAAATTAGTATAGATAAAATATAAAGGAAGCATAGCTTGTATTATGGTAACTGATAATTTATTCTCATTATACAAGTCAAGTAACATCCAGTGATGGAACAGTCTGTAGTTTAATAGTGGAGCTTACTATCACTATATTATAAGACCTGTTAGTACGATTCAATGTGTGTTTAAAAAGCACCTTGTTGTATATAGTGAAATAAAAACAAAATTCGATCAAACTGGACATAAAACTGATATGGTAATCCCATAATGATGAAGATTTAAGTGTCATAATGTAAAAAGATTGTCTAATCTTATCTTATGTTTGAATTCGTCAAACTACAGCCAATAAATGACATATAATTACTACTGTACTTTAAAGTTGACACAAGTTTGTTTCAAAATCTTGAGTATACATAGAGATTAGGTTTTAAAATCACTTCCAAAGTGTAGTTAGTTATATGCTATGGAGATATTTTATTGTTTTCATATTAGCATTAGATTTTTACACATTAAAATCTTTATTAAACTACCTAGGGATGTTATAGCCATTTCAAAATTTAGGCTATAAAAGATTATAATAAAGTCTCCATAATTTCTATCCAATAATAAATCAATAATAATAATCTCAATTAAAATTCCGAAGTAAATAATAATAGTTGCTTACATTTAAAACGATTTTTAACATGATTAATAAAATAAACGAAAACAGAAAAAGGTGCGAACCTAGAGTCTCCAGAATTAAAAAAACTGAGGAATATGCCTAGGTAACCTAACCTAACAACACTACCTTTTTTTATTAACGTGGGGAAATCCCTTATGGATACGTCACCCTCTCGGGGGAGAGAACGGGTTATGTCCGACTCTCATGGTCTAAAACCCCACGATGTACCGTCCGACCGTATTGTTGGGGCGGCAAAAGATTGAACTACGCTATTCTCCTTGGATAGCCGCTCCGCCCTGGAAGGTGGCCGCCGGGCTCCGTCCTAATAGGGAAACAGATTGGGTACTCGGCAGCGACAAATCCAACCCTACCGCTGCGGTCAGAATGCGGCGCTGACCTAACAACACTACCTAATTTAGGGATGTGTAATAACAGTTAAGGAGTAGGGAGGGTTTTGTCGATTTTGCATAATTACTCAAACACTACACGCACTGCAACAATATAATAACCCTTAAGACAGTTAGGGAGATCAGTAATCTTGCTATAATATATATTGATTTCTCATAAACTATAGGTATACTATACAAAGTCCCGTAGTATATATACTTAAACTTTACATTTACTTATTTTCGTTTACAACTAGACCCAGACAGACACTTATACATACTTACACATAACTCAAATACCATAGCTCACGTTTAATGCGTAACGCAAATTTTTACCTTCCATGCCATAACAAGATTTACTTGAAAAAATTCTATAATCTCATTATCTATCACAGAAATTGCAAATAACTATGTACAGATAGATAAAATATATATGTGTACAAAACGATTTCCATCTTAGGAATTATGGTCATTCAGGTTCCAATAATGTAATGGATAGTTGTCATTCGTGACAGAGTCTACACCAATTATATTATAATTAAGAAGGTGTAGATATTTTACCTACATTATATTTTGACAAAATAAAACGCACACATACGTAAAGTAATGTTGTAACGCCACGGTATCGTAGATAAATTATGGAAGTAAGACGGCATATTCTCAATATCGGTGGTGAAAAAGAAATAGTTATATGTTGCTTAGATACGGGCGGATTGACGGCGCTAAATCATGTTTGCTAGCTAGCCAAGTTATAACAAGGCGTTGTTGAAGCGCTTATGACGTATCTTTTTAATTATAATATCATTGGTATACACGCGTAAAAGCATAATCTTATGAAATGTTAAGAGTAATCAATTCTCTTCCAGATGCGATAGCTTCAGGCGAGAGTGTCCGCCTGGCGCCGTCTCTACGCAGTCAGAAAGGCGCTATATGGACCAAGCAGCCAATTAACTTCGACTGGTGGGAGGTGGACATCATGTTCAAGGTCACCGGCAGAGGGCGGATAGGAGCCGACGGTTTGGTAAGCATTCATGGTACACTTACATTTCGTTATAAAGCATACTCCAGGTGTGAATAATAAGCGAGGGTAAGTCAAGTTTTTAAAGTCTCGACGCAACGTTTTGTTTTAGATTAGATAAATCATTTTAAAGTCCGTTTTATTACGTAACTAGCTGTGCGCGCGACTTCGTCCGCGTGGAACCTAATGTAAAAAAACAGTGTCCAATAGTCATTTGAATGTATTAAGTCTAATTACTACCTACTTTCTTTCGTATTCAAGTGGCGTCGTTTTTAAAATTACAATAACTTCTGATAGAGTGAACCGATTTTAATGAAACAAAGACTCAATGTTACTCGAGGATATGCTTTATGAGTTACTTGGTGAGGTTTTATCGTGAACGCAGTAATTTAGCAGTGATGCGTGTTCATACAAACAGACATTTCTAAAAATGATTGAAATGTATTTTATTATGTATTCTAAGATTTTTCACAAAAATCTAAAATGAACACAACAGATACGTTAGATTTACATTCTTATGACACGCATACATAGAAGACGATAAAATAGTAATACTTTATAATAACTTTGAACCCACATCTAAAGGTATGGAACCCATTGATTAGGAAATCAGAGAGTTTTTACACATGGTGTTCTGTCTCCAGGCGTTCTGGTACACAATGCAACGTGGCGACTACACCGGTGAAGTGTTCGGGTCCTCAGACAGGTGGAACGGTCTGGCGGTCATCTTCGACTCCTTTGACAACGATAACAAACACAACAACCCCTACATCATGGCTGTCGTCAATGACGGGACCAAAATCTTCGATCATAAGAGGTAACTACACTAGAATCTAAAACTTGCACCAGAAAAAGTTGTAACCTCGAAACAAATTAACTGTAGATGCCAACACATTTTGTCTGTCTGAATGTAATTACCAATAACCATACACCAGGCAAATGTCATTACTATCAGATACAGTGTCGTCAGATTGTCGTACAATTGTATATATATATATCGGGGGAGTTCCTATTGACCTGTGTCCATACTATTTAATGAACCTCGCGAACAGGAATCTTCTGCTCTTTGAGGTCGTCGGAAATGTCGCAGGTCGGAAGTTCTGAAGGAACCCTACGGATGACTACCCGTAGTTTACGCTCCTCTTCGAGAGAGTGCGTGAAATAACCCCACTGGTTGTCCCGAAGGAAACGAGTGAGGTTACGATGGGCGGTGGAAGTAGCTACCTTCACCTGAATACCTACAGCGGTATTCACAGCGGAGGTGTAAGGGATGCTTGCCGTTTCCAGCAAGCTAGAGATCTCGACCCAAGACGCTTTGTCTTGGATCGTAACGGGGGGCGGTGGGCGGGGCTTTTTGCCCGAAACTGCGGAACCCGCAGCTCGAGGCGAAGCGGGTCTAGAGGGCGCTGGCGTCGGATTGACGGCGCTAAATCAAGTTTGCTAGCTAGCCAAGTTATAACAAGGCGCTGTTGAAGGGCTTATGACGTATCTTTAATATTATAATATCTACATCTTTTTAGTTATAATATCATTGGTATACACACGTAAAAGCATAATCTTATGAAATATTAAGAGTAATCAATTCTCTTTTAGATGCGATAGCTTCAGGCGAGAGTGTCCGCCTGGCGCCGTCTCTACGCAGTCAGAAAGGCGCTATATGGACCAAGCAGCCGATCAACTTCGACTGGTGGGAGGTGGACATCATGTTCAAGGTCACCGGCAGAGGGCGGATAGGAGCAGACGGTTTGGTAAGCATTCATGGTACACTTTCATTTTGTTATAAAGCATACTCCAGGTGTGAACAATAAGCGAGGGTAAGTCAGGATCCTTCAGTTTTTAAGTCTCGACGCAACGTTTTGTTTTAGATTAGATAAATCATTTTAAAGACCGTTTTATTATGTAACTAGCTGTGCGCGTGACTACGTCCGCGTGGAACCTAATGTAAAAAAACATTGTCCAATAAAGTCATTTGAATGTATTAAGTACCTACTTTCTTACGTATTCAAGTGGCGTCGTTTTTAAAATTACAATAACTTCTGATAGAGTGAACCGATTTTAATGAAACCAAGACTCAACGTTACTCGAAGATATGCTTTATGAGTTACTTGCAGAGTTTTTATCGTGAACGCAGTACTTTAGCAGTGGTGCGCGTTCATATAAACAGACATTTCTAAAAATGATTGAAATGTATTTTATTATGTATTCTAAGATTTTTCACAAAAATCTAAAATGAACACAACAGATACGTTAGATTTACATTCTTATGACACGCATACATAGAAGACGATAAAATAGTAATACTTTATAATAACTTTGAACCCACATCTAAAGGTATGGAACCCATTGATTAGGAAATCAGAGAGTTTTTACACATGGTGTTCTGTCTCCAGGCGTTCTGGTACACAATGCAACGTGGCGACTACACCGGTGAAGTGTTCGGGTCCTCAGACAGGTGGAACGGTCTGGCGGTCATCTTCGACTCCTTTGACAACGATAACAAACACAACAACCCCTACATCATGGCTGTCGTCAATGACGGGACCAAAATCTTCGATCATAAGAGGTAACTACACTAGAATCTAAAACTTGCACCAGAAAAAGTTGTAACCTCGAAACAAATTAACTGTAGATGCCAACACATTTTGTCTGTCTGAATGTAATTACCAATAACCATACACCAGGCAAATGTCATTACTATCAGATACAGCGTCGTCAGATTGTCGTACAATTGTATATATATATATATATCGGGGGAGTTCCTATTGACCTGTGTCCATACTATTGACTGTATCGTAGTCTAGTCAACAAGTTCAAAAACGTGATAAATAGAGATAAAGGTCCTCAAAATATGAGCGATAGCTCATTCGATTCGGAATCACCTCTAGAAAAATTGCAATTGTTATTAACAAAACAAGATGAAAAAAAATGATATTTAGTTTTTCGTTAATTACTCAAAAAATATTAACATTTAAGCAATTTTTAGATATTTCATTTTGCAATAGTTATAAAAAATCATAATTAACAAATTAATAAATTTTTATGAACTTTTATCGCAGGATCTTATGAAGTATATATACCGCAAGGGCTCCACGAAGTTTAAAATTTATAGGCCAATTATTTATACCTTTTATCCCATTATTTATGCCAACGGAGATTGGGAAAAAATTTGTTAATTAACAATTGAATAACTTTTTGAAAAAAGGTGATAAAACTTTTTTTTTCTACGGGGCTCGATTCATTCAAGTGTTCCGAAGCTACTAGAGTTCAAACTATTAAAACGACATTTTATGTCATAAAAAAATTCTTTCTTTTGATAAACTCTCTTTAGCGGCAGCGCGCGCATGCCGTAACAGCAGCGCGGGGCCCTATTTTCAACGTCAAATTAAAATTATAAATAATGGAGATAGAGTTTTGGGAGTCCAGACTTTTTTATCCGAAATTTCCTCCTCTTTAACGAACTTTTTTTGCAAAATTGCATAAATGGGAAATTTCCTCCACTTTAACGAACTTTTTTTGCAAAATTGCATAAATGTTAATATTTTTTGAGTTATTAACGAATAACTAAATATCATATTTTTTTTCATCTTATTTTGCAATTATCATATTTTTATAACATTATCATATACAATATCATATATAATATCATAACAATTGCAATTGTTTACCTGCCCCAAAATCCTTCAAAAACATACTTCTAGAGGTGATTCCGAATCGAATGAACTATCGCTCATATTTTTAGGACCTTTATCTCTATTTATCACGTTTTTGATCTTGTTGACTAGACTATCGGGGGAGTTACTAATGACTGGCTACTATTCACCCTGTTCTGAAACGCCATTAGTGTGAGCTATCGGCTTTTCGTGCATCTTGCTTATTATTGGCAGTCAGCTTTGACTAATTGTCTTAAAAGACAACACTGGGTATCCTCGCTCAGAGAGTTGGGCCAGTCACGTCTACGGATGATTCCTAATCGATTGATCTCGGTGGACTGATCGATTAAATCATAGCCATGACGTCATACTCCTACATGGACGTTATCTTTATCTATTCCCCAACATATTTATTTTATTGTATGGTTATATAGAGTATCTATCTTTTATTATCGTCGACTGATTGATTACTCTATTTGTCGTCGCGAGGTTCTATTTATGTAGAATAGTGCAGCGGATAAATTTTGTTACTCCTTAGCTCCCGGAAAGCACGTACAGGGGTATGAGAGGTACACTTCCTGCGAACGCGAGTTACATCAGATCCCCAAATTGTATATTATAAAAATACTACTAGCTTTTTCAGTCTAGGAATTACTAATTAGTTTAAGTATATGGATTTTTATTGTTGGTATAAATAATGTATTTCCTAAATATATCAGTGACGGGGCAACCCAATTGCTGTCTGGTTGTCTGCGAGATTTCCGCAACAAGCCGTATCCGACTCGTGCCCGCATCGAGTACTACATGAACACGCTCACAGTCTACTTCCACAATGGTAAGTATAGAAGAATTAATACCATATCACTAGGTACGAAGGACCATTCACATGCAGAAGGTTGACCACGCTTCCAGGACTTTAGGCTAAATGTAAATATTTTTTTAAACTATAATATAATTGTGAAGTAACATAAATTCACGTCAAGGTTGGCAAAGGCAAATAAACCTCATTATGACCATAGTTGTTAATGATGTCCATCAACTGTTTCTATTGCAAAATAAGGACTGTAATGTAGTCCACATTTAAAATGAAAATTGATGGTCACAATAGCCCAAATAGGTTTTTTTTTTGTGTGGAAAATGTATTCTAAGGCCTATTATATTGTAGTGTGCCTATTCAGTTGGGCTAATACCTCTATTATGGATCTCTCATAGATGAGAAATTTAGATTTCCTTTTGAGCAGGACTCACCAGGAACAAGTCAATATAACTGGTTCTAAAGTGTTAGGTTTTCTACATTCCATGTTGTTCTTGTACTTATAGAGTGTCATACAGATACTCTAAGCCACATGTACCACCGGTGGTATACGATTAGATAACTATTGAAAACGAAATAATTATGTATGTCATGTTATGTATGATGTTGTAACATAATATTGTTGATAATATGTGATGTAGTCCGGTGAAGCCTGTCAGGCCAATAGCGTAGACGTAGACGGTTCGAAACAAAAGTATGATAATACATCCAATTTTGTCAAAACGTCAAATGGCCTGAAGGACATGTCAGTCAAAAATGGTTTGGCATGGAATATGTTTAGTGATTGAGCCTTTTCTTTCTCCAGGTATGACAAACAACGAAGCGGACTACGAGCTCTGCTTCCGAGCAGAGAATGTGGTTCTTCCTCGCGGAGGACTCTTCGGTCTTTCTGCAGCCACCGGTGGACTGGCAGATGACCATGATGTCATCCACTTCCTTACTACATCGCTTTACTCCACACAGCAATCAGGTTGGTACTGTGTTTAATAGAACTATACAAGCAAATACTGCTTTAAAAACGTTAGTGCAATGTCTATGGTCAAAAAGTGTTATTCCCTACCATCCTATCTGGACTGAGGGGTATAAAAGGTACAGTGCCTAGCTCGAGTACAGTGCATAGCTCGAACTGAAATAGTTTATAAATTTTCCGATACGATACACATAAGAGTTGTTGAGATATGTATGCTTGGTACACATATATGTTTCAACAACTCATATATGTATGAATAGTTTAGCTTAACTTAAGTTAGCTCAGAGAGATCGCGAATTGCATGAAACAGGCAAACAGCCAAGCCGAGGTGTGCTGTGCACCCTTGAGCTAGTTGCCCAAACAAAAATTGGCTGAGTGCCTTAAGCGCTCGCTTTAGTAGTCCGGTGAGGCTGTTAAGACCTTGCTAGGTCAATAGCGTAGTCTGTTCGAGAAAAAAAAAGAAGTGAGGATCATTCTCGCATAGATTGCCGAACCATTCGCATCTTACGGTATCTTTGTATGGTCTACCAACTACAAATTATTCATATTGTGTTGTCCTCTGTGAGGACGACTACAGTAACTTCACACTCATATTTTATAAATGAAATTGAAGTGTCTGTTTGTGACGATTCATCTCCGAAATGCTGGAACTGATTTTAATGATACTATTAATACTAGATAGAGGACTTTTCAGACTATTTTAAAAGCTAAATATCATAATCATCACTATAGAATTGAGGTAATGATAACATTTAATACAGGCAACCTAAAATCGGTGAAATGTACTATAGACTTCGATCAACAATAACTAGATAAAGGGTCTCGTACAAAATTGAAGCTAAAATCTGTCCGTGTAAATATATACTTATGTGTAGCTATTTGTTTGCTAAGAAAGGGAGAAAAAAGTTTTAAAACAGTTTTAAGTTCAACCTAATTACAAACATAACACCTAGTAATAAAGTCACAAATGTTCAAAATATTATCTAATACTTACGATAAAACGAGCAAAGTAATAAATCACTCCCTTCACAAATGAAAAGACAACATAAACAAGATTTAGTGTGAATTCAACCTTAATACGTAATGAATTACTTTATTTAACGTTTTCCCGTTATTGTGCGTGTCCTTTTTGAATTGGACACATCCATATCATATTTCATATATTTTGGTTAAAGTTCCACTGGTTTGTATAGTTTGGTTCGGTCCATAAACAATTAACCACTCTTTTAGAGAATTTGGTGATGGATGGGATAGTGAGCGATTACTTAGAAAAACTGTATAAACATTATTCCAGGAGGTCAACAACAGATGAGCTCAGCCGAACAACAGAAACTGTCCCAAGAGTACCAGGAATACCAAAAGAAGCTAGACCAGCAGAAGGAAGATTATAGGAAGGAACACCCTGACCAGGTCAGCAGAACCAAAATCAGAAACACTTGATTCAAATTTAGGTCCTGAGAAGGTGCTTATAAACGTCAAAGCTACCACCGGTTCAGAAAAACAGCCCACTAATCGAGAAAACTCGGCAAAAACTCGATCTTGTTTACCTTTCCATTGTACATATTTTTATAAATATACAACATACGTTTCTTTTTAGTGGATGCACAAAGACTGGCGCTGCACAAGCACTGGCATCAATTTCAGGAATCACCATCATACACATATTGATCCACCTTATAATAATCTTTAGATATTAGAACCCACTTAACAAGCTGCTTGAAATCACTATCCGGCAAATTGGTAATGTGCTT